>JASVEL010009709.1:0-36686 GCA_032618575.1 Nicotiana noctiflora
TTGAAGTTTCATGAAAAGAAATATCTAGTGCATGATCTAGAGTTGGCGGCGATTATTCACGCATTGAAGATCCGGAGGCATTATTTGTATGGTGTAGCATGTGAAGTATACACCAATCATAAGAGTCTTCAGTATTTGTTTAAGCAGAAAGAGTTGAATATGAGGCAGAGAAGGTGGCTAGAGTTGCTAAAAGACTATGATGTTACTATTTTATATCACCCGGGTAAGGCCAATGTGGTGGCCGATGCATTGAGTAGAAAGTCTGCCAGCATGGGTAGTCTTGCATATATTCCGGTCAGTCAGAGACCATTAGCGATAGATGTTCAGGCCTTAGCTAACCGGTTCGTGAGATTAGACATTTCTGAGCCTAGCAGGGTGTTAGCCTGCACGGTCGCTCGTTCTTCCTTATTTGAGCGTATCCGTGAGAGGCAATTTGATGATCCTCATTTGCGTGAGTTGAGAGATACAATACAGCGGGGAGGTGCCACACAGGTAAATCTAGATGATGATGGGGTATTGAAATTGCAGGGTAGAGTTTGTGTGCCCAATGTCGAAGGGACTCGAGAGTTAATCTTAGCGGAGGCCCACAGTTCACGGTATTCTATTCACCCAAGCGCCGCGAAGATGTACCAAGACTTACGGCAGCACTATTGGTGGCGCAGAATGAAGAAAGATATCGTTGCGTATGTCACTCGGTGTCTAAATTGTCAGCAGGTGAAATATGAGCACCAGAGACCTGGTGGTGTATTCCAGAGGATTGAAATTCCCGAGTGGAAATGGGAGCGGATCAATATGGACTTAGTTACTGGACTTCCTTTGACTCGGAGGAAATTTGATGTTATTTGGGTCATTGTTGATAGGTTGACCAAGTCAGCACACTTTATTCCAGTATCTGTCTCCTACTCGTCAGAGAGGTTAGCGGAGATTTACATTAGAGAGATTGTTCGTCTTCATGGGGTGCCAGTATCTATTATCTCTGATCGGGGTACGCAGTTTACCTCGCGGTTCTGGAGAGCGGTCCAGCAGGAGTTAGGTACCCAGGTTCAGTTGAGTACAGCATTTCATCCTCAGACGGATGGCCAGTCCGAGAGGACTATTCAGATTCTAGAGGACATGCTTCGAGCCTGTGTTATTGATTTCGGAGGCTCGTGGGACCAGTTTCTGCCATTAGCAGAGTTCGCCTACAATAACGGTTACCAATCTAGCATCCAGATGGCTCCGTATGAGGCGTTGTATGGTAGGCGATGTCGATCACCAGTTGGATGGTTTGAACCGGGAGAGGCTCGGTTGTTAGGTACAGACTTAGTTCAGGAGGCCCTGGATAAGGTCAAGACTATTCAGGAGAGATTGCGTTCAGCTCAGTCCAAGCAGAAGACTTATGCGGATCGTAAGGTTCGAAATGTAGATTTCATGGTTGGCGAACGAGTATTGCTCCGAGTGTCGCCTATGAAGGGTGTGATAAGGTTCGGGAAGAAGGGCAAGCTCAGCCCTAGATATATTGGCCCATTTGAGATTCTAGACAGAGTGGGAGGGGTGGCTTACAGATTAGCTTTGCCGCCTAGCTTATCAGCCGTGCATCCGGTTTTTCATGTATCTATGCTTCGGAGATACCACGGCGATCCCACACATGTGTTAGACTTCAGTACTGTCCAATTGGACAATGATCTATCTTACGAGGAGGAGCCGGTAGCCATTCTAGACCGGCAGGTTCGACGGTTGAGGTCGAAGAGTTATCCTTCTGTGCGTGTTCAGTGGAGAGGTCAGCCTCCTGAGGCATCGACCTGGGAGTCCGAGTCTGATATGCGGAGCCGTTACCCACACTTGTTTCCTGACTCGGTACTTCTTTCTTTTGTCCGTTCGAGGACGAACGGTTGTTTTAGAGGTGGAGATTGTGACGACCCAAAGGGTCATCACTTGTTTTATTAATCATTCCGAGCTTTTGAGGTCTTGAAAACCTCATTTATAGTTGCCTCGATTTGCGTGCATAGTCCGGGCACAAAGTTGGAAAATAGTTATGTTGAAATATGTGAAATATGTGAAAAAGTTGAAGAATTTTGATATTAATATTGATATGGTTGACTTTGGTCAACATTTTTGGTAAACGGACCCGGATCCGTGATTTGACTGTGGTCTCAGAAAATCCGTAGAAAAATATGGAACTTGGGCGTATGCCCGGAATTGAAATCCGAGGTCTAGAACCCCGGTAAAAGAATTTTTTCGTTAAATTGTTTTCTGAAAATGTTTAAGGAAAATGAAACTGAATTTTTATTAAAAAGTACTGTTATCGGGCTCGTATTTTGGTTCCGACGCCCGGTACAGGTCATATATATTGGTTAAGCGCTTCCTGTAAAGTTTGGTTGAAAACGGACGTCGTTTGACGTGTTTCGACCTTAAATTGGAAAGTTTGGAAATTAAGAAATTTGAAAGAATTCTTGAGTTTTAAGGCTCAATCCATTGGTTTTGATGTTATTTTAGCGATTTGATCGCGCGAGCAAGTTCGTATGATGTTTTTGAGTTAGTGTGCATATTTGGTTTGGAGCCCGGGGGCTCGGGTAAAGATTTGATAGGCCGTTGGATGAAATTCTGAATTTTTGCACTGCTGGTTTTTCACCCAGCTGTTGGCTTCGCAATTGCGAAGTATTTCTCGCAATTGCGAAGCGGGCAGTACAAGGCAGGGCTCGCAAATGCGAACCCTGATCGCAAATGCGAAGCCCCTCATGACCCAGCCTTGTTCGCAAATGCGAACAATTGTTCGCAAATGCGAGGCCTTCAGTAATTGCCTGTCTTCGCAATTGCGAAGAATGTGTCGCAATTGCGAAGAAGCCCAGAAGCCTGCTGGTTCGCAAATGCGAACCTTATTTCGCAAATGCGAAAATCCCTGGAAGCAGCCTAGTTCGCAATTGCGAACATATGTTCGCAATTGCGAAGACCCCGGATTTGCCTTGGCTTCGCAAATGCGAACAAAAGTTCGCAAATGCGAACTTCCCAGCCTTAGCAATTGCGAACCCATGTTCGCAAATGCGAACACAGAGATCTGTAAAACACGATTTTCAGTCATTTCTTCACTTTTTACAAAACAAAAACACCCATTTGCGATTCTTCACGGATTCCTTCTTCATCAAAACAATTGTAAGTCACTTTTTACTTAATTCTTTCAATTCCTAACATCATTAAACATGTTTTTCATTAGAAATCAAAGGTTTTCATGGTAGAATTTCTTGTTTTTGTTAGAATATAGGGTTTTTCATAAATTGGGAAATTGGACCTCGAATCGATGTCCGATTTTGAAACAAATCATATACATGAACTCGTGGGGGATGGGTAACCGAATTTTGGTCCTAACCCCGAGTTCCGACCATGTGGGCCCGGGGTCGAAAATTACTATTCCGGCAGAATGTTGTAAAAGATGTAATTGGTCTTAGGAATTAGTTTGTTGAGTAGTATTGATGATATTAAATCAATTGTGTATAGATACGATTGGATTGGAGTCAAATTCGAAAGGAAAAGGCATTGCTACGGATTGAATCATTCGTAAACTTTCGAGGTAAGTGTTTGTTCTATCCTAGCTTGTAGGAATAGGAATTCAGTTATGAATAAATTGTTGATTAAGAGTTATTGGTGTTATACCGGTAATGAAGATAAATTGTTGAAATTATTATCAATTATTGGTTTAAAACCGGTAATTATAAATATTGTTGATATAGAGATTATTGGCTAAATGCCGGTAATATATATATTTATGAATTGGGATCGTGTGGCGCGCCGACCACTTATATATATATATATATATATATATATATATATATATATATATATTCATGAATTGGGATCGTGTGGCGCGCCGACCACTTGTATAATAAGAAATGGGATTGTGTGGCACGCCGACCACAAAATGATTTAAATCTTGGCATTGGCCATAGTTGTCGGTAGCCTATTGACATAGTTGGAAGCGGGTGGTACGCCTACCACATGATATAATTATTGACATAGTTGGGAGCGGGTGGTACGCCTACCACAAGATATAATTATTGATATAGTTGGGAGCGGGTGGTACGCCTACCACAAGATATAATTACTGTGATAGTTGGGAGCGGGTGGTACGCCTACCACGAGATATGAAATGAGAAAGGAATTGAGACATGAAAGTAAGATTTATTCTGTTGATTATATTAGTCTGGATATCACGAGTTATTGACTATTATTTCTGAGGAGAGTCTTTCCTTATAAATGTATTGTATATATATGTATATTGCAACTGTACATGTTTATGTGGGTGACTGGCCTTAGCCTTGTCACTAGATCGCTGGGATAGGCCAGGCACTTACCAGCACATGGGGTACGGACAGCAGCAGCGGCAGTAGCGACTTGTGGATTTTTCGACTACTGAGACTACGAGGTAGCCTTGCAGGCGTCCGTAGGACCCGTTGTCTCTTCTATCTTTGCTTTTCATTCTGTCATCTCATGTAATCGAGATAAACAGCTTGTATTTTCTTTCAGACAATTATGTGTATTATTCTTAGAAGTTCGTGAGTATTGTGACACCAATCTTGGGTAGTGTATCATGTTTGGGTTTTCTTTATCATATTTGACTAAGTCTTCCGCTAATTTTGATTATTCCGCTGTAATTTATATGTTTTAATAATAAGTCTTAATAAGAACTTGGTAATTAATGGGGGTGTAATTAATATTTGGCTTGCCTAGTTTCCATTTAGTAGGCGCCATCATGACCCCCGATGGTGGGAAATCTGGGTCGTGACAGGATCTCGACACTGATGAATGCTATGCTTCTGCATTTGCTCCTTTGAGTTATTGGGTATGTACGCAATCTTGCGCGATGCAGTATCATTCTTATGCGGTGTGTTTCTCTCCTCGAATACTGAATATTCCCCATGTGGTAGGAAACTTGATCACTTGATTGAGACTGGAAGGGACCGCTCGAATGGCGTGTATCCATGAGCTCATTATGATGGTATTGTAAGTTGTTTCCTACTTCATGACGTGAAACGTCATTTCCAGGGTGACCCCTCCAGCTATGACAGGTAGCACTATCTCTCCAGAAGTCCGTTCAATTACATTACTGAAACCTGTTAGCATTATGCAGCGTGGTATTATTTTGTATTCGAGTCTCATCTGCACGAGGACTCGAGAATGATAATACACGTGCCGCTCCCATCATCTACAACTATTCTTTTTACATCAGTATCTGCAATACATAAAGTGATAACAAGAGCATCATAATGAGGTAAAGACAAACCGTCGGCATCTGACTTATCCAAGATGATATTGTCTTCGAGGTCATCATGCCATTCTGGGTGATTGATCACTTAAATTTATCTATGGTGGTGAAGTTGACATGATTGATTATTGCGTCATATCCTCCGTCGATGATCATCTACACAATGCGAGTGGGAGAAGGCGATTTTGGAGGTCCTTAGGGTTGTTCGCATCCGCGGGTGAAGTTAGCCCATCCTCGATCGCTCAGCAACTTTTTCAGATGTCCTTGGATTAACATTCGTACCACTTCATGTTGTAGTCCTATGCAATATTTGGTTTTGTGACCCCTTTCTTGATGAAATTCGTAGAAAGCGCTCAACTTTTAAGTGTTGGGGTCTGATATCATTGTTTGTAGCCATTGCACCTTTGGGCCGAGTTTCTCTAGGGCGTACACTATTTCTGAAGGATAAACAACAAAAATTGTGAGTAGATAGGAGTGGAGGCATACCTTTCTCGTGTCTATACGGTACTGTATATCGAGTAGGAGCATCTGTGTGCCGCTGTGGAGGCAGGGCAGATTTCCTAGCATAGGGTTGATGCCTCTCCTGACCGAGGCAAGGCCCCGACTGATCTCTTTGACCGTCATTGTAACGATCTTTCCTTGCTTCGGTTTGAAGTGATGTGAGCCGTTGGGTTTGACCGTTGAGGTCATCCTCGTCGGTTCGCACCTTGGCACAATAGGTGCTATGGATTTCTTCCCACATAGTTGGAGGGTATTTTATGAGCTTGCTAAGCAATTTTCTGGTCGCTCTCGACCCATTTCTGTTTAGTGTGTTCTGGAGGCTTCTAATGCCATTCCTTTCTACACACTCAGGAAGCTCATTCTCACCCTGTTTAACCGATCTAAGAAGTTCATGAGTCCCTCGCCGTGCATCTGTCTTACGGCAAATATATAATTTACCCTAGCTTCTGCCTTTTTGCCTCCTGCATGGGCAGTGATGAATTTTTCTGCCATTTCCTCGAACGTTGTTATCAATTATGCTGGTAGTTGAGAGTACCACGTCAAGGCTCCCCCTGTTAGGTTTTCCTAACTTTTTCAATAGCACCGATAGTACCTGCTCTTTTGAAAGATCATTACCTTTTACGGCTATAACGTAGTGGATGATATGATCTTCTTGATCGATAGTACCATCATATATCTTTAAGTAGGGCGGCATTTTGAATGTCTTTATAATAGTGTAGGGGGGGCGCTTATTCACTGTATGGTTGCTCGATGAATCGACCAACATCGCATTTTGGCAACAACTTTGGAGCGCTTGGTAGTTTGTCAATCATCTCTTGTTGTTCCTTCATTTAGTCACGAAGTGCCTTATTCTCATTTTTCATCTCCTATATTTTCTTTAAAACGACTGCAAGTGCATCATTGCCTGCGTCATTAGCAACATAAGTGTTACCTATACAGAGGACATCTTGCTCATCAGTGTTTATCGTGACGTCTGCATGTGCAACATTCCCGTTATCCCTTTAGGTGGGTTTATCAAGTATGGTGTTCAGAGCACTTGTTAGCCATTCTTCAAGCAGTCTTCTTATAGCCGGCGGTGTTGGTTGTGACGCCTACTATTGCTTTTTGCCTTGCATCTCCTTTCCCTGCCATTGTTGGTTTGTACCAAGCTAGGAAGAGGTGATTATCCCTTTTAGGAGTCTAGATGAAACTAAAATCTTAGCTAAAGAAATCCCCACATACGGCGCCAAATTATTTTATCGAAAAGGTATTGAAACCTTTTTTATTAAATCAATTAAAGAAGATGAAGAGGTAAATCTCAGTCAAGTATAATAAACTCCACATTGAAGGACACAAGAGATGAATAAGATGAATAATGTTTCTTGATGAAAACGAATGATTAAGCATCCATCTGACAACTATGAACGTAGAAAGATCTTATAATGGATGATCTTAGCCAAAAGTCCCCCTTTACAAAGTTTTTCCCTCCTATTTATAAGGGACAACTCCCTCTTGAACACTAAAAGATATAGCATAGAGAATTTTCGAAAGTATATCCCTACTGCCTCCTCTTGTGCCTACACTACTACAAATGTCGTGCGTCTTCTAGCTGTTGTTGATTGTCGCCATCTTCAACGGCCACAGGGCGTCGTGTCGTAAGGATCTCGTCTCTTGTCGTATTGGTCAGTAGTCGTGATCATCCAAATTTGGACCGATACACTCTCTATTGCTTCAATCATTTCTGCGATATTTATTTTGCATGCCACACGAGCTAGCTTGCCAGTAGATAATGATTTATTAGTTTCTACCTAAAGCTGGCTATACCATCATTATCTAGGCATTTGCTTTAGCTTTTTTCTATGTGTGGGGACTAAAGAAACATTGTTCGATGGAGTTCCTCAAAGTAACTTTATCGAATTCTAATAATATCAAGCAGTGGAGCCACGAAATCCCAAATTCATTGGAGGAACTGTTTCATTTTGCCTGCATGAAAGCAATTTTTTTCTCCAACAGGAAAAACATTCATGTCTTTGGTTGGCCTTGTTTGTTTTCCTGAAAATTAACCAACTCCAATGGGGAAATAATTTTGGAAAAGATTTTAGTCAAACTCGTCACCTAAGCCGAGTGTCTTCCGAAAATAATTTTTTTACATGCACAAGGTAGGGCAGAATTCTCTACCTACACAAGGTAGGATAACGTCTGCGTACACATCAGTGTTTTAAAAGGCGGGGGTGTGAGGCGAGTCGTTTTACCTCTGACGAGGCGAGGCGAGGCGTAAGCCCTGAGACATGGGGCGTAAGTCCCACGGATCTTTAAATTTTATTAATTTCAAGAATTTTAAGATAGTATAAAATAAAAAATAATTATAACAATTACATCAAAATCACAAAATTATAATAAATAATATATTTATAATATTTACAAATTATAATTTGACTATGAATAATACAAAAAGTATGACATATATCATAATAAGCAAATTAGTTGCAACGTTGTTACAACTCAAACATCAAAAGTAATGTATCCGATATGAAATCTTATATGTATCTCTTAAGGAGTAATAAATCATGAAGAATTTCAATATTATAATATAATATTTTACTTAAAATACTACTTTTATTTAATATGCTTTCTATTCGAAAGAGATTATATAAAAATATAATTCACAATTTAAATGTGATTCTCTAGCATCATCTATTTTAAGTTTCAACAAGGTAATAAACTAACACATAATTTACTATATAATATCACACTAATTATTTATAAATAGCTACTAGTTAATACTGAGATATTAAATTAATAAGTATTGTATCTTGTAAACGTAAAAAATAAAAATTTAGAAGAATAATTATAAAAAGAATTATGGACTATTATATAGTAAAGACAAAACAAAAGTTAATAAATAAATACTTTTGAAATGAAAGATTTATTTAAAATTTACTATCATAGCAGTCTTAGCGGATAAGTGCTTATATTTTAATTATGACATTAAATACCCTCAACTTAATTATTTATGATTAAAAAAGAAGTAATTTTGAATAGTCAACGATTTGTTAAGAAAATTTGAGGATTTACAAGGTTAGTCACATACAATTGCATAAAGTCCTATTAGGCGACCCTAGTATCCTGAGCGTTGGGCGTGTCCAGGGCGTAAGCCCCGGTGGCTGAGGCGTAAGTCTCACGGAACTAAGCCCCGTACATAAGTCCAGGGGCGTTTTACGAATGCTCTGCCCCGGAGCGAGTCCCAATTCTGCCTTTTAAAACAGAGGTACACATTACCTCCCCAGACCCCACTTATGAAAATACCACAATATACTGAGTATGTTTTTGTTATTTTTGTTGTAGTATTATTTTAGTCAAACTCATATTTTACACTAAATACATGACATATATCTTAAACATATGCCCTTTTCTCACTTAATTATACCATATATAGTTTGTAAAAACACATTCTCACATCATGATTATGAGTTAACTATAGTTTGTTAATACATATTCTCACATCAATTCACAAAATCTCATGTCATATAAAGCGTCTATCCCTCAATAAAAATAATATAACATGGCAGGGATTGATTGTGATAAACCATATGGCATGACAAAGTAATAACTAGTAGTTGGATATGTAACAATGCTTCTAGCTTTCTATAGATCCAAAGAGTTGTAAGCTTCTTCATCTTCTTGATATTCCACGTCCATGAAATCCTCTTTCTGGAAATAATCATCTTCAAAGAGGAAACTTGGGGCATCTTTATGCTTCTGGGAGTTACGATCATTCAATCCGATGACTGAAACCATCTTACCCCTGATGCAATTTCCAACATTATCCATGTTAACCTCTTGAGACTGCAATCCGAGAAGAGAACAGCATTCTTCTTGGAAGTTCAAGTCATTCGAGGATAAGATCAGGCGAGCAAGAGTTTTTGCAACGTCAGGTGCATAATCACAAATCTGTGATGAAAAACAAATTAGAACTTAAGCAATATACGCGGATGCAAACTGGAATCGATTTTAACCATTTCAATGTTAAAGGGGATCATATTCGGCTAGAAGGTGCATGATAATTAAAATATTGCATGCAAAAGACTACTGCAACTACTACTATGTTGTAGCAATGGACTAATATAAAGATATATACATGGCCTATTTTTTAAAAAGCTGTTCAACTATATAGCTAAAGTCTAGGATAGAGGGTGTGAGTGACCGCACCAGCCACTGGCATACTACATATGCCTCTGACCATTGATATAGGTACTGAATAAGTGTGTTGTTTAAAAGTGTAAAAACGTGAAAGCACATGCCCTTCCAGCTCATGAAAAAGCTAAATCAGACAACAGGACAGCAGTGCTACATAGATAATGCTTCAAAAGCACATGCGAATCCAAGATTGAAACACTATGCGTTCAAATTTTAAAATTTTTAGTATTGAACCCAATATTTTTAAAGGTATAGGTTCATATCTACTATTTTTGCAATTTTAATAAATTTTTACTCTGCATCAAAAGTTATGGGTTCAATTGAACTCTCAAATATACACTACATCCGCCCCTGTTCTAAAGCAACTCCCAGTTAAAAGGAGAATTCTTTATAGGAAGCTTTCATTGCGGTGAGAATATACTCCTTGCCCACCTGCTGCTCTCATTAACTGTTTGAATAACTGTCATCCCTCGTTCAAATAAAATCACCCTACTCGTAGAAACATCAGATGGTTTATGAAGAATGTAAAGAACTAAACCATGACTAGTTCCTTTAATATGTGAACTACCTACTCAGATGAAATTACTGAATACTACCTGGTTAGCAACCAATCCTTGAAATTACTGAATACTACCTGGTTAGCAACCAATCCTTAACAATCCACATCAAAAGAAAATCATACAAACTACTTTTTCTGCTTCATGTTTGTTGACATATATATAGGAATGCAGAATAGATCATAAAATGGGGAATTAATTTGTTCGTAGCTCAGCCAATACCAAGAGACAGAAAATCCAATGACCAGATTGAATGCGAAAAAGAGCGAGAAAAATTTACCTTAACTGCACGTGTACTTAGGAGAACCCCTTGATTATTTTCCTTTAAGTCATCCAAAGCACACTTGACAGCTTTTCTAGCAAGATTTCGATCAGGTAGACTGTTTTGTGCAACCAACTGTTTCACCTTGAAAGCAAGTTAAGCAAAACACAGATGCAAGAAATTTCTCATTGTTCAAAGGTAATGCTAAGATTGTATGACCATGCTAATTATCATGGATATGTATAATTTACGGATATTGTCTATGGTAACAATGGATGGCAATATGAATGTGAAAATATTGTGGCAGGTTCTCCCATTCCAGCATTACACAACCATCGTGATCTGCAATGCTTCGTAGAGCCAACCCATAACTTTTCCAGTTGATGCTTGTCAATGCATCAACTGAAGACTGAGCAATAGAACAAGGTACGAAGTCCTTGAAATATAAGACCTGGAATAAGGCATAAAGATACAAATCAAAGAAACAGAAACAAACTACTATTATTCAGAAAAGAAAATGTGAAGGAGGGCGAGATACTGGCTCAACTAAAAAGAAGGCGGGCAAGTAATGCTCAGAGATGAATTAAATAACTTCAACAGCATCTCATCAATCAGGTAGAAGGAACTAAAATTTTTTTTAAAATTGCTTAAAATATTTTGTAATAGCAAACATGTAGAAGATTAAGTTTCGACCAATCATCTTCTTGACCCATACAACAACTAAGGATTGATGCTAAGGCACACGCGGTGCCTTTTAACATGTCTTTGTTATGTTGAACTTCCAACATTCCTCCAGAATATGTTGAAACTACTTTAACTTGTAAAGACTAGAAACCCTTGGACTTAACCAACCTGTAACTTCTATGATTCACTTAGCAAAAACTTCTGATATCCTCTTAAGTGTAATAAGTAATACTTAGTTAAAGCTAATACCGGAGGCCACATTTGTTTACACTAGGTAAGATCGGACAATTAATGTATCCTTTTTGGTGCACAATGGGTTACTAGATTTGAGAAAATACTTGTCCCTTTAGAGACATCTATAAAATTGGAAAGATACATAATAGATTAGATTTTAGACAATACTTTATTTTTTAGTACAACATTACAATGGATAATCGCACTTTTCAACAACTTCTATGCCTCAGTCCCGAACTAGTTAGGGGTCGACCATATGAATCCTCACTTCTTCATTAAAGCTCAACGCATATCTAATCATATGCATGAGCTTAAAAGGAGCTACAAGGTCAGGGAATAGCCAACCCAACTTGCTTGGAATTGAGGCATAGTTGTTGTTGTTGTATATGTAATCCTATCAAATCTAATGTTATTAGGATGGCCACAAAGAAATAGATCCACTTACTGGCCCTAAAACAATCAAAATATCTTTCAGTTATTACTCACATAAATAGCTCTCTACTCTATGATGTAAGGAAAGATGCATAAATATCAGCTTCCACACACCATACAGGCACGGGGTTCTTCACCTTATGTTACATGCTTTATATAAAAACAAGAGATTCATTTAGTGATATAAAACCCTGAAAATTTGAAACTCCAGAGACATTAATAATGCAGATCTGAGATATTTCACGGTCCACTCGTTCTAAGACAACAAATGAACTCAACTTACAAGTTAATAGGAGTTCAGAAAGAATATGCAACTTCACATGTATACGGTGAAAACTGTTATCTAACATTCGGTGACGACATTGTTAATAATAAGCACATATTAGAATGTGAACATTTTTTATGGTTTTAAGAGCTTTCTTCAATTAATAATCCAAAAGTAAACCTCCGTTTTCATGTCTTGTTCCCCGATGCAGGAAGAAGGGAATTGTTCTGACATCTCACTGATAATCACCACAGCTTCCACCACCTGGCTATTGCCCTGAGAACTTCTAGAAGAGTTGGCAACCCCAGTTCCAACCTTCAGATTTTCCCTGAAATATGAAACTAGTATAATAAGATTGTTTTAATGCACTTTTTTTTTCACTTGATGACATTTGCATCTCCAAAGGGGAATATCCATATATGAGCCATCGCAATATTTCTAGTTTGGCACCACCAATAGATCTTAACTAAACAATGCAAGGAAACTTAAATCATCCTACATCAAAATATACAAGGAGCAATTGAATTCTCGACCAGATTATAAAAAGCTTGACGTTTAATTGCTACTTCCTGCATGCTACATGTGATCAGTCTTATTGCCTCTACTCCTTCTTTCTGCTTATCTGGCTTGAGTTCTAGCATTCCCATTTATATTTGACCCTGATTTTTTTTCACCTGCTTCACTCCATCCCAAGCTTCTTTTTTCCCCATCTTCACTCAAGCTAAACAATTTGACTATACCAGTCTTTTAAGAAGCTAAAATCTTCAACTTATGCATTTCAGAAAAATAACTAACTACTTTACATCACACTAATGTACCTTAATGAACAGTCAGACATACAGACAAAAATACACAAGAAAGAGCGAAGAACTGTAAATGTTACACTTTTTAATGGGAAATAGCAGTACAAAAAGGCCTAACCTAAAGGTAGTAGATGCAATACTCAATTTAAAGTAAAGAATGACAAAGGTCGGGAAACTACGTCAGATTGGACAACGAAGAAACAAGAAATAGCATTGCTAAGTACTGCCTTTTTATATTTTGAGTTTAGCAAATAAGAATTATGAATTCAATATGTGAAAGTAAAACCTATTAACACATTATCTCCACCCTTCAACAAAAAGTAGATGAAGGAATGCATCATTCATCAGACAAAACCTAGCACCCCTCTAGTACAGTAGTACTCACCCAATTGAGAAGGCAGTGTAGCGCTTACGAACATAATCCTTGAATCCTACTTCCAAGCATTTAATGCTTTCAACAGGAGAATATGCAGAACTTCCCTCAATTGCCAGAATACGACTTTCAATCTGTGATCCCAAAGGATCATTGCCACCAGCTAAGAGTTCCATTACAACTTTCTGGAAGAAGAAACAAACTATCAGCCAAGAGAGGTAGGGGTCCCAGCTATTTCCTAGGAAACAGCAGAAGGAAAAAAGATAACTCCTGAATTATAATTAGAAGTCCAAAGAACTTGGCTAAAAAGACATATACTTAAAAATTTCAAATCTCACTGCGAAATTGATAACGACAGATTTTTTTTTTCAATGGTGAATCCCTCCAAAAAATAACAGTTACATTTAGAACTATAAAAAGGGGTCTATAGAGGAGATAGTTGCATTTGATTCGAAATATAAAGCATATCAAGGACAGAAATGAACTTGCCGGAATCTTCACAAGGATCATCTGCGTAAAAAGCCATGAAAAACTGGAGTTAATAGAGATTTACTTTGAATTTAAGAAATCATATTTAGAATGAACTGATAAACATGGAAACTGAACCTTCTGAAGAAAGCAGTTAACCTCTGCTAATAAGTCATCAAGGCTCTTGGATATTGATACTGATACTTCAGTCCCGCTGCAAGGTATAACTAATTAATCACGTGCAGAAAGACAGAAACATAGGAAGAGGGGAAAGACTAGATAGGTACAGTCAAGAGAAAACTAGTTTAAGAGTAGGATCACAAGGATGGAGCCCCTGCAAATGGCATACCTGAATTTGGCACCATTCTTTGCAGTTGAGGGTAGCTTTGTCAATCTCCCGGCAGAACTAGATTCTTTCAAATTTAAGTTTAAGTTGTATATCTCACTATCAGATATGCCTGCAGTTTTCATCCCTCAATTTAAACTACCAATGCTCAATCCTATGAGAATATAGGAGTAGTTCCAACTTATGTACTTGTAAAACATAAGATTGTTAAAGTAAGAAATATGCTATATATGTGAATCATAAAAACTATCCAGAAACCATTCTTCCAAAGCAATATCAACGGTTTATTGCTAGTAGATAATGATCACCCTAAGCTAAAAAAGAAGCTGTATGAGCTTGACTAGAATTGCTTTAGTTAGAGAACAACATAAAGTTCAATCTACTGTCAAACTGCGTCAATGCCACTTTTTAGCTAATATTTAGAAGGTGTTCCGGACGAGCATGTATTCTTTGATTAAAAGTAAATGGTTAAGGAGCTGTATCATTCAAGACATGAATAGGCAGGATTCAGTGCAGAGTTAGCAGTGAGACATTTTTTAGTAAAAAACTGATCCCAATTTACCCATAGAAAAATGTGGATTTGCTTTTGTGGTAATGCCTCTTTTCCAAGTTAAAGATATCAAGGTTTTGAGACTGTTTGAATAGAAAGAATGATAATATTGTGGCATTAATTTGACCTATAAATATTTCAAGTTTTAGAAAGCTGCCTAACCTTCCTCTTTGTGAAGTTCATTGAGTATCACATCCTCAAAGGACAAAGGAAATAATAGGACTTGCTAGAGAAAATTTTGCGGACCATATCATGAATAAACTCCCAAAAATACTACATACTCCCTCCGTCCCAAAATGTTTCGTCACGAGAGTCAAACTATGTTAATTTTGACCAAAATTTTAGAGAGAAAAATTGCAACTTGCAATACTTTTCCTATGGTTTTTGAATATCTATGTTTTAATTGTAAAATATTGAGTTGATGTAATTCAATTTAGCTTCGACGATTAGTCAAATAACTCTTGAGAAGCGAAACATCATGACTAATTTGGGACGGAGGGAGTACAAAATATCCCCATTTTCCTCCTAACAATAAAGTTTGACTGAGCAAAAGAATTATGCACCAAGAAGGTTGGACTTACTTGTAGTTGCAAGAGAAATCATCCCATCTACAATGTAAAAGATACTATATCATCAGCAACTCACATATGGCAGAAAAGAAGTTATGAAAGGCTTCCAATTGTATCTTCCAGGCAGGAGAACACGAAAAGCAGAGACGCATGATTTTTAGTTGCGATACCTGTGAACCTCCAGAAACTGAATAATTAAAAATTGAACTCTTATATTAGTTAGTAGTACTTTTTTTCCTTCTCTTTATGTTCTTTTCCATTTTCTTGTCCGGCAGCCATGGGAGTAAAACAAAGGCATTTGTGCAACCTGATCATTTGCTAAAATGCTTTGTTGCTAAGCCACTAGAATCCTCATATTTCTCTATCTCCTTCATCTCACCCCACCATATGCTCCTCCTTTTCGGCTCCCTAATCGGTTGGCTCAAAACTGAAGAATAATGCTCCTAGTAACTTCAAGTTGCATGAAGTTATGCTTCATATTCCAAGAAATGGAATACAATTTAATCAGTATTTTAGTCGGTCAGAATAAAGTCCAGAGTTATGGCTTATGTCACATGTACCATTTAAGAACCACAGAACTACTGTCTATGCAATGATGAATAAAAGTCAGGTCTTTTTTCTTTCATATATACGATACACCATATGTTTTAGACGAGAGATATCTACTGAAACTTAAACCAAAGCTACATGCATATCAGGTATAACTCTCTGAGGAAAATAGCTTGGAAAAATAGAGTAAAAAAATAATAAGCATGTAATTGCCAATTGCTTACCCCATTGATTAGTAAGAACAGCATCGTTTCTGTATTTCAAATATTGGTATTCCTCCAATTTGCTTCCAACACCAGTATCAGAAACTGTTCGTAAAAAATTTTAGTGATTCAGCCTCATAGATTCTGCTAACTATATTGACAAAACACTCAATTAACAGTTTAAAATGAATATGCAGTTTATTTCTGAATGCAATCTCATTTCCTTATTCTCACCAATAGGATCGTTGAAAATGTGATTTAGACAGATTAGCATGGACAAATCAGTCGTCATGTTAACACACCGACAAATTTATACTTATTTGAGCACTAAACCAAAAGATATAACTAGTTTTGTGTTGTTAATTAGCTCCTCCATGCGAGCTACACAAACTAAAACCAATCTCAAGCCCAGAGAAAGGAGTAGCATCACTGTAGGTTGAAGGTCATCGTAAAATAGCTCAAACCTGTTCAATACCGAAGAGGAGAATGGATTCAGGATCTGTCTAGCTACCTCATCTAGCTTCGGATTGAAATTTGGAATTGAGAAAATAAAATTTGAATGCAAATGTAAATTCCGTATCCAGAGAAACTAGCCAATGCGTATTGGTGAATCACTTCCAGATGACACATCATCTGTATCATAAGACATGCATAAACGGAATTATGGCATACATATGCAGTCGCAGATACGAATTCTGAACAAAGAACCAGAACACACACGCACGCACACAGACGGCGTCGCAACGTAACAAACAATACATGTTTCTGCTCGCATTTTCACACACACACACACATCAACAAAATCGAGAGAGAGAGAGAGAGAGAGAAATCGCCTGAAATTCGAACGAGCGGGCATCCAAATCGAGAAAAGGAAGTCAATTTTATGGATAATCTGCAGAGATCATCAGCTAAGCGACATCGTTGAACAGCGCAGAAAATGAGCTGCACAAACAGAAGAAGAGTGAAACTGAAGTTCAATTAATAAATTGTAAGAAATAGCAAAAGCCGCAATTGGAGTAGCAATGCAGAGGCTACAGTTTGGAGGTAGAGGAAATCACATGTGTATAGAGCATTTGTACGGAAGAGACTTCCATTTCTGCTGTACAACTTTTGCAGTAATGCAGAGCAGAGCATACGAGATATAGAGAGAGAGAGAGCGCTGTATACCATCACATTTTAGGACTTATATATTTTCTATTAAGAAATGCGTTGTAGGACTCGTATCTAAATGCTATTTAAGGACACACTACGGTAGAATTGCGACTTATAAATGGCTTACACGCATTACGTTTATACAATTACTAAGAGGAGATTTAGCAGTTTGGTTTATGTGAGCGATTTGTAAGTGCATTTATTATATGCGATATGTAAGTCGCATGTGGGATATGCTATTTATAAGTCGCATTTGGTAGTCACATTCCACATCCCATTTATTCAATTTAACTCACACTTCAGAAACGCTATCTGTTTCAGTTAACTTAAGACGCGTGATCATATTTCACATGCACTTTGTATATCTTTTTAAATTCTAACAAAAAATTCACATTTTGATTAAAAAAAAACTCGACTACAAACAATTTTGAGAGTCAAGGATTATGGTACATATGACCCGATTTTTTAGAGTCGGGGATTATGCACATACCGCAGTTTATGTTAGAATGAGCTTCCACCACCAACACCCTCCCAACCTCACCCCACCCCACCCCAAAAAAGAAATTGTGGTAAAAGTCTAAAAAAGAAATCAGCAACAACAATTTCGTTAATTACAAGCTACTCGAAGTTGACCATATAAATTTTCAATATCATAATATTTTGTTTAGATCCATAATATTTTAATATATCTAAACAATATATTTGACATTATTTTATAATATCTAACACAAAAGAAAGGAGAAAAAAAGTAAAAAAAATTCTAAACAATGTCCAACGTATAATAAATAAAATGGCTTTAGAATTTTAAATTAGTGAATATGAAAAACCATATGCCCATTGTTCCTCTGTGATTTTGGTCAAACTTAAGTTTAGTAAGAAAAAAAGGTTGAATGATTGGAATTTGATGTGCTGTGAATTAGAAGTGTTAACTCTAATAATTTAAGTTCTTGAATGAAACAGTTCACATAATTAATCGTTTGTTTAGATGGTTGTTAACTTGTTATGTATCTTATCATATTATATCGTAATATTTAATGAATATATTATTTAGATAAATTGTAGTACTATTTTTTATCGTTTTATAATGTCATATACCGATAATTTGAAGAATAAACTTATATTATTATAAAGAAAAAGTAAAGTATAAAATAATTATTTAAAAAGGTAAGATAGAGAGAAATAAAATTATAATCATGGCAACATGAGGGAAAAAATGATAACGATGCAACCACATCAAACAGATTATTACATAAAAGGGATCTTTTCATTGTTACATAGAAACAAATTTAATAATATGATACAATTTAAATAAGAGATAATGCATAAATACCCCATCAAACTTGTCCTGAAAAGTCATTTACACACCTTAACTTTACGAGTGTCCTAACACCCCATGATAGTTTAAAGTAATGTATTTATTTACTCCCTCTCACAACCTCGCCCAAGTATAATAACTTAAGTGGTTTACACGCGCTTCTATTATGAAGCCACGTAATTAAAACCTCCTGTAAATAAATAAAAACACTTAAACTCAATATAACCTATCTTATCTTGTTTAACCCGTCAATCAAAAATTCCCAAAATAAGCGAACCCTAACCTTTAACCGCTCAGTCAAAATTCCCCAAATCAAAGAACCCTGACCAAAATCGAAGAGAAAAATATGTACAATCCATACTATTTCCTTGTTCTTTCTTCTTTACTTCTGTTCGTATTTGTTTCCATTGACAATTTGGTTGAAGATCCGTTCTCTTTGTTTTCGTCGAACTTGAAGGTATCCGAAGAATCAAGTGCAAACGTTCTCTTTGTTTTAGTTTGGAGGTAAACACATAAACCCTAACCCTTTCTATCATCAAACCTAAATGTTATCTCTCTTTTTGTTTGTTTAATATCATCCGTATCTAGGGTTTTGAACTTGCTTCCAGTTTCTTCACTGTAATCTTGTCAGTGTAAAATCGTGAATAGAAATACAATTTTGAAGGTGTAATAATAACCAATTTTGAATTTTTTCTTGTTGCATGTATTTGGCTTCTTCTGTAGGGGTCCAATAGTAAATATTAATCCTTCATTATCTCTATTTTCTACTATATTCAGGTATTGCAATGTCATTTGTACTTGTTACTCTAAGGTTTTTCCATGGTGGAAAAATCTCCATGGATAAGTTGGATTCGTTTGCAATGGAGGATTATATTGGTGGGGTGATGACCGATTGTTTTGATGTAGATGTTGATAGGTTCACTTATTTTGAGTTTTTAGGTTATGTCAAAGAATTTGGTTACAATGCTTCTTCTGCTGTTATTTATGTTAGACCACCTAATTGTCCTGCTTTGGTAGTAATTAAAGTTGATAGGTACCTTATGGGTATTTGTGATTACTTAAAAAATGGGGATATTTTGGAGGTTTATGTAGAGCACATGGTTGAAGAACCTATAGTGGACCCCCCCCCCCCAATTAGAATATGTCAGCCAAGTTGTGGATGATAGTAATGTTACTTTTGAAAAGGAATCTTGTCAAGATGTGGGGGGCTGTGAGGGTTTGGGAACTAGTGAAAAGGAATCCAATGCTGCTGATAATAGTGTGCCCACAGCTGTTAGTACAGATGATAGATCAAACTCATCTTCTGAATCAAACTCTAGTAGCATTGATAATAGCTTAGATTTAGAGCATAATGAGTTGTCTGAAGAAGGAGAAGCTGATTATGGCAGTGATATACATGAGGAATACAGGGCTTTTAGGGCAGAAAGTAGGACTGTAGAGAGGAGGAAGAGGAAAGAAAGTGCTCCTGAACAAGAACATGTTAAACTAGGTAAAAGAGGGCCAGATGTGGGGTATGATGAATATGCATCTAGGAAGAAGAAGACTTTAGAAGGTAAGATAGGTGGTGATGAGCCTTATTATCCCTCGGATGAAGCTGCTAGTTTTGAGACAGATCCAGATGATGATGATGATGAAAAAGAAGGGGAGGTGCAACAGAAAGTTAAAGCTAGAAGAAGAAAGACTACAAGAAGAGTAATATTTGACAAGACTTGCAAGAAGATAGTTTGGGAAACAGGACTTGCATTTGCAAGTGTGGAAGAATTCAGAGAAGCTGTAACTAAATATGATGTTCAAAAAAAGGTTTCTATAGAAAAGTATGTAAATGAACCTATAAGAGTGAGGGTTAAGTGCAAGAAGGCATCCTGTCCTTTGGCTTCTATGTGCTAGTTATGATTCAAGGACTAAGGATTTTGTAGTCAAGAACTACAATCCAATTCACAAATGTGACCCTACTAACATAAACAAGTTATGTAATTCAAAGTTCTTGGCTAAAAGGTTCAATGAGAGGATAAAAGAACAACCTAACATTAGAATAAATGAGTTTCAAGAGCTGATTAGAAAGAAATTAGGATTATATGTTGGGAGGACAGTTTGTAGGAGGGCAAAAAATCTTGTGTTGAAAGAGATAATGGGTGATCATAAATTGGAGTATGGGAGGATTTTAGATTATAGGGATGAGTTGCTTAGATCTAATCCTGGTAGTACTTGTGTAGTGAAACTTAGTGAGGAAACTTTTGAAGGTGGGAAGAAAATGTTTGTTGGGTTCTACATTTGTTTTGATGCAATTAAGAAGTCATACCTAGCTGGTTGTAGGCCATGCATTGGACTGGATGGGTGTTTTTTAAAAGGGGTTTGTAGAGGCCAACTACTTGTAGCAGTTTGCAAAGATGGAAATAATCAAATGCTTCCACTTGCTTGGGTTGTTGTTGAGATTGAAAATATGCACACTTGAAGGTGGTTTGTTAGCATTTTGAAGAGTGATCTTCAGCTTGGAGATGGTACAAATCTGACCATAATAACAGACATGCAAAAGGTAATCCTACTGTTTTTCTCCTACTGTTTCTACTAATGTTGTCAATCTTTCTCTTACTATTTCTGCTACTGCTCTCAATAACACCTAACTTTTTTTCTGCAATTTTCAATTTTGTAGGGGCTTGAAATTGCTATAGCAGACCTACTTCCAAATTCTGAGCATAGGATGTGTGCAAGGCACATCCTAGCTAATTGGTCTAAGAAATGGAGGGGCATAGAGAGAAGGAACTGCTTCTGGAGGTGTGCAAGGTCTACCTATGAGTGGGAATTGAAAAAAAATCTAGATGACATGAAGAAATTGGGGTCTAACATAGTTGATGAACTGTTGTACTACAGCATTGAAAGATGGAGTAAGGTGTATTTCAACACTTTCTGCAAGTCTGATAGTGTTGACAACAATATGGCAGAAAGTTTCAATGCTTGGATTTTGGCAGCAAGGCAGAAGACAATAGTGACAATGCTGGAAGAAATCAGGGTGAAGATCATGAATAGAATAGGTCAGCTAAGACAGTTTGGAAACACTTGGATTAGTTCATTTTTACCAATGGCAATGAAAGTCTTGGAAGATAACACTGAAAGGTCAATGAAATGTAACATTTTCTGGAATGGTGAGTATGGTTTTGAAGTGAAGTAAGGAGTAGGTACTAGTGAAGTGAAGCATTTGGTGGACATCAATAGGCAAACTTGCACCTGCAGAGCTTGGATGTTAAAAGGCATACCATGTGCTCATGCAATTGCTGCCTTGCATTTTAAAAATCTGGAGCCTATGAACTATATTTCTCATTGGTACAGTAATGAAACTTACATGAAAACATATAGCTACTATCTTCATCCTGTCTTGGGTATGAATATGTGGCCAGAGTCACAAAACACACCTGTTATACCACCTATTGTCAAGAAGATGCCTGGAAGGCCAAAGAAGGTTAGAAGAAAAGAGCCTGGTGAAAATAAGACAGGGAAATTGTCCAAAGGTGGAGTGGAAATGACATGTAGCAATTATCATAACAAGGGTCATAACAAGAGGGGATGTGCAAAGGCTGCTGGAAGTAATACTGCTGCTCCATCAAGTTCTGTTCCTTCAAGTGTTGGTAGTTCAAAGCTACCAAAGCAAAGCACCGGAAGAGGAAGGGGAAGGCCAAAAGGTGCTAAAGAAAAGGTGAAGTTCTTCCCTTTAATGTCTTGTTTGTCTTTTTTAAAGTAATATCAGATTTTTAATTTTCTTTGTTTCATGTAGGATGTTTGTACTACAAGGATGGTTGGGATGGGTGTTTTACACACTCAAAGTGGCTTCAAAATTCAAAATGTAAATCCAATACAAGCTATCATATTTAGGTTATTTCAGTTGGTTTATGGCAGCCTGGAATGTCATCTACAAAGTTTAGAGATGTGAGGTCCTCGGCAGAAGTAACTGGAGATCTAGGCCATCGACCAACAAGAGGTATTAAGTGGAAGGGTAAAGAAGCTATGACAACTAGGCAGCTCCACCAATTGAGAGGCAAGAAGATCATTGAAACAAGGTGTAGGGCTGCTAAGTTGAGCCAGGAAAGCACCACTGCAAATCAACTCAGCTGATGAAGCTTTGATTTAGTTTGAAAACCGAATTGCAATCTATTGAAGTAGCTATAGAATGCAATTCTGTATGTTGACTAGTTAATGTAGGTATTAATGTAGGTAGCTATAGACTACAATTCTGTTTTGGAATACTGTTTTGCTGCTAGTTAATCGATGGAATTCTTTTTTGCTGCTGAAACAGTTTTGTAACAAACTACAATTCAGTTCTGGAATACTACATTTTGCAGTTCATACAGTTATGTTTTGCTGCTGATACAGTTTTGTTGCTAGAATACAATTAAGTTCTACTGGAATACAATTAAGTTGCTGGAATTGTGTTTGCAGTTCATAGAGTTAGCTTAAACAGTTTTGGACTCGTTTGGTGTATTGAAACAACAATTGATAATCAAGAACTACAAATACATATTGAGAGTTCCATTGATAAGCAAGAACTACAAAAGTGAGAGTTCCATTGTAAACATATAAATTAAAAGATGAACCAACAACTACTTTCATAGTGAGATAACTAAACTAGCTTCACAATGGCAACATATTTGCATATTCTTTCAATGAGATTCCTGGATACCCACAAGCAACAAGAATAATACACATCCCCAATATAATGAACCACAGTACATTTTCCCTACTCTTTGACTTAGCTAATTGACTCTTCCACTTCTTTTCCTTCTCTTTCATTTTCTCCATATCATCTTGCAATTTCACCAACTGAACCTCAATCATCTTCATCTTATCATCTTCTATGCTATTTTCAACCTTTAAAGTAGTCCTCGACTTGGCAAGATTTTCAAAGCCTTCTAATGCATTCTCAAGTTCACCCAATTTTTCAAGCAACTTTGGAATAACAAATTTGGATCTAGGATCAATTTCAGAATCCTTCCAAAGCCAAAAGTCACAAGAACAAGGACCCTAAGATGATTAACAAAAGAAAATTAATGAATAATAATTTATCACAACTCAATTAGAGAAACAAACTTACGAATCATTTACCCCATAGTATGGACAAACCCAATATCTTCTTCCCTGGGTTCCGAGGGGTCCAAGTTGTTAACAAAGGCAACACATAGCCATGGTTGCATCGAATTTCTCCGCTTGACTCATTTTCTTCCTCTTCCGTGCAAAGCCTTGTCAAATTCAATCCTTTTGAAGGCATTGGAACAACTACAACACAACAAGATAACACCAAAGTCAATTAATTTACAATTGCTTTCAAAAATCAGATCAAAACAAAGGATTTAGGGCTAAGTCATAATAGTTTTAGGACAAAATCATAACAGTACTAAAAGAAATGATTTAGGGTTCTTAGGAAGTAGAAACGATAATCTTTGCCTTCAAATATTGAAACTTCAAAAGGGACTTCAATGGATTTCGACAGAAATTAGAAGAAGAAGAAGAAATTAGGGTTCTTCAATGGGTTTTGGTAAATATTTGGGGAAGATGAGATTTTACCGTTGGTTGTGTCATATTAACATTAAACAATTACCTTTTTTTTTTCAACGATTTAAACAAAAATGACGCGCTCATTTAGTTTGTCAAACACGCGCAGCTCACCAGGTTGTGAGAGGGAGTAAATAAATACATTACTTTAAACAATCGTGGGGTGTTAGGACACCCGTAAAGTTAAGGTGTGTAAATGACTTTTCAGGACAAGTTTGATGGGGTATTTATGCATTATCTCTTTAAATAACAATCAAAATATTTAAAGTAACAAGACAATGCAATATAATAGTAGGTAACAACCTCAACAAGTTGTAAACAATGTTTAACTTAATGATCTATTGAGTTCTAATATGCAACAACCCAGCAGGATCTCACAAGTGGAACTATTTCCGGGAGATCCTTGGCTCAGCGACAATAAATCTGTAACAACAACAGAAACCTGAAAAATAGAATCAGCATCGTAGATAATAATAATATAATTTAGGATGATTGTTCCATTTTTATATCTCACTGTTGAGTATACACTATTAATCTATTGAAATTCGACAATTCACTGGTGACTTCACGGTCGCCATTCGCCAAAGAAGTCCCAAGAATTGGATATTAAGCTAACGCTTTGATGTAAACGTTAGAAATACAAAATCCACAGTAATGCAACCCCACATCTAAATTGGATAATACTGCTAACAAGATTTCAATGAGAAACTTAATGGAAATATTATCATAAATCAAGATTACCAAGAAGGTCCAGAACCACCTAAAACACATAAATGTTGGTAATCAGAGAACAGAGCCGCATATGTTACAGTTGGTTTGTTTTTCTCTCCCATCATCTAACCATTTCAGCATAAACTACAAGAATTGAGAAACAACAAAGGGAGGAAAAAGAACAGGGAAAAGAAGGGAGGAGGGATCTTTAACACCTAAGAAAGAACTGCTACAATAACCGAAAAACTAAAAGAAAATAGAACAAAAAGACAACGATTTATCGTCTTAATCTTTCAAGGTATCCAAGAAGCTCTGCAACTCCTTCAAACCTTCTGCAGAAATGCTCCTATGCACCCTTCCGCGTGGTGCAACCAAGTTAGGAGGTGGCTGCTTCTTAAAACACACCACAACCACTGATAGATTGTCCCCGCTCTTTCTTTTCAAAGCCTCGTCAACGAGATCTTTGCTGCACATCACTGGATCATTGTGTTCTTGGAGCCTTCGACGAGCGAAATCCACAGCATTTTGGCTCATGAAGACATCCCATATACCATCACAGCCTATTATGAGAAATTCATCCTCTTCTGTAAGTCTGGTGCTCATAAGTTCGGGTTCTCCACTAAGAGGACCACCATCAACTGATTTTAGTCCTTCCAGGTGCCAATCTCCTAAAGCACGAGCCACATTGAGTTGTCCATTCAGGTAACCGTCATCCACATATCCTCCAGAAGCTTCAATGCGTTCTTTTTCCCTCAAACAAACTGGTTTGTGATCTCTCGACATCTCAATAGCTTTACCACGGCGACAGAGTACAGCTCTGCAGTCTCCAGCATTTGCCACAACCAGAGAACTGCTTTCCATGCAAAATATCAAAGCAAAAGAGATGCTTAGGGATGAGCAAATGAAAGCAAAAGAAAGATAAGATAAAAGTAAATCCTCTTCACTCTAGGCTGTGAAAGTATGTGGGGAGGGGGAGATAGTGTAGTAGATCCACGAATTTACTCACAATGCTGCCAGCAAATGAACAAGAAGTCATGGTTTTCATAGTGATAGATACATCTTTTAGATAAAATCAGATTACATTTTCCTCAGAGAAATCTAATATTGAATGTAAATGGTACAATAAACTCATCTGGCGAGATATATTACTAAAAGGTAGCTTAGTGGCACTCTTTTCAGCTCATGTCATCATATTCATCTCTACCAGGTTAGAAGGAACATGTAGTGTATCAAAACCATAAAATACAAGTCCCAATTTAAAGAACTTTTACGTATTGTTCGGTCAAAGTTCCAATGCCACAAAAATTAGTATGAGTTTTAGACAACTCGCAAGAGGTCGGTGGGTGAACAATAAGGAAGTGAGCGAGGTTTCCACGGACATCTATAGAGAACCTCATGCAAATAATTCAGATTGGAAGGTCTTACATATTGTATATGTTGAACATAGCTGCAAATTACCTCAGAACATGAGTTATAAAAAGACAAGTATCCACCGATCAAAAACAGAAAAAATATGAGAATGGTGCAGATGTTCTAGTTGAAAAAACACAGGATCCCCCCCCCCCCCTGCAAATTATTATCTAATTGCTTCCAAATCAAATCAAACCCACCCTGAACCTGACTTAATCCATTTCGCCTGACCTCAGCCAAAAATAATGAAAAATAACAAAAACTAAACAGTGCCGCGAACGATTTTAATGCAAAAAAGATGATTAAATGTCCTCTTCAACAGAAAGCAAGTGAACCTTCCAATAACAAGGGCTGCCAAAGCAGTGGTACCAGAAGCAAGATCAGCATCCAAGATGCAGGCTTCTGCGAAGGCAGTATCAGTTTGCAAGAATGCAGAAGAAATTGCCCTATCAATCTGCCTTGGGAAGTCTTCATCCTCCGCAATAAACCTTGGTAAGTGGTAGCACGCAAAGTCAGCTGCATGCTTTCCTCCATGTCCATCGAAAACCTTGCATTAATAGAAACAAAAAGTAGAGTTTTATACATCAAATGAATTTTTCCCCTATATCCACCATGAATCTGCGCACATGCAAAATGTCTTAAAAGCTTCATCCATGCACAAACTACCCAAAAAGACAAAGACTTCAATTTGTAAGCAAGCTTGATCTTGAAACCTAGTATTCTTCAGTTTCATTTCAAAAATGCAACATAAAAGAGGTATGCACTTTTTTGAGTCTGGTAACAAATAAAAAATGTCTGCACTCGAAATTAATTTGAGATATCTAACATAGAGCGCAATTTGAAACGTCTGTTCCCCTCAGCCTTGCATAAGTACTCTCAATTCTTGGTCTTACTTCCAGCGCCAAAGAAATACTAGTTCAAGGTATATCCCAATCAATCGTTGGAAACATAATGCAATGGGACAAACAGAGAGGGAAAGTAAACAACTCTGTAGTGTAAACACAGTAATCAACTTGATACTACTTTTCACCACTCAGCTCCAGTATTGTCTCAGTAGTGGCAGCATAGTGACTAAAAAGGCTATTCAGCTTTCAAACACTAAACAGTAAATGCTTGAAATGACTTTAGTGATATCCTTAGTTTTGAGCATGAGAAGAAACTTCAAACTCCTCCTTTTACATGGAAAAAAAGAAAAGAAAAAAGAAGTGATCTTGTAATGGAAACTCAAGCAAAGAGAGCCTCATAACTTTCCTTTAATTCACATCCCTCAGTTCTGAGTTGGGAGAGATAAACTTTATGAAAAGACCCAACTCACCACGAGATGAAAATAATATCAAAACCTTAAAATGTGGGGCCTGCCCTTCTAACTGTTTATTTCATCAACACACTTCTTCTGAGACACATCAGTTTCCAACATTTCCTTTGCATGTAGAGTGAGAAGAGCTATCTGTCATCTCAGAATTCTCACCAAGTACCAAGAAATTACAAGCATTCCAACCAATCTATTATTAAAAAGGGAATTTGTACAAAATAATCTAGCACTTGGTCCTGAAACTTCAAAGCAGCCTAAATCTCGTGCTGCTAAACCCCCCCCCCCCCTTTTTATTTGTATTAGTATGAGCCTCAGTTATTGGGAGTTTGACCCTATCCTTGTTAGTTCGGCTACTGGAATTGAAGAGAGTGATCTAGAGCTACTTATATACCACTAAAATTAATTTATTCTGTAATGCTAATGCATACACAGCTAATTTTAAGTCATAATGAATTACACTTTCTTATGAATTTCTTTGTACCAATTTGAGATTCCTCGGTTCGGGCCGGAGAAGCAACTGTCATTCGATCATTATCAAACTAACTACAATTTTTTTCTGTCCGTGAAGATGCCACCAGAGCATCTTCTACTTCTAATAGGCCATGAACGTGTAAAAGTAATATTTAAAAGTCAAAGGCGAATTCAGCTTTTTGTGTTTTACAACCTAAATAGTGCCAGGAATTAAGTAAACATTAACAAACATCAAGTTTCTATGTACTTTCTTGGTGGCAAATAAGTTTGTGCTACTCCCACACCCTGGCTTTGGACTTGTGATTAATAATTTAGCAACCTAGGTTTATTCATCTGCAATGATGGTGCATTATTAAGTTCTTTTAAACCTGAAACCACAACAAGATTTTGTTTTTTGTGCTTATCAGTAGAGTTCCCGTAAAGTGCTCCCAAAATAAACTAGAATTGTAACTGCTTTATCAAATAAAACAGGACGGAACAAGTTCATCATACAATTCAAAAATAAAAGTTACCCCCCCCCCCAAAAAAAAAATTCCCTTTCCGAACAACATAACTTATTTAATTGCCGTCCTACAGTCCTCAGGAATTAACAGTATTTCCAGAACAAATATGACATAATTCTTGAAATTCTCACACACACATAGGCAGGACAGAAGGAAAGCACTAAACGACCTGCATATATTGCATTTCAGAAAAATATGATCTGAAAGTATATCAAGCAAACGCATAAAGAAACTCGGCACAAATGCAAACAAGTCTACAAGCAAATGCATAAAGAAACTAGGAACAAATGCAAACAAGTCAAGTCAACATATAGGTATCTAATAAGCCTGAATGACTAGGTCTGAATATAAATCAAAACTGTAAATAACAAAAAGTTAGCAGAATGCTCAAGGAACCAGGGGAACTGCAGAGACAGGCATTGCCTGCCCTGTAAAATGCTGAATAATACTTTTTACGGTAAACAGCTAAATGCTGAATAATTAGAACATAATTTATTCCCAAATATGGGGAGTTAAATTAATATCACTCCTCAGAAATTATGAGTGCAAGAGCAGATAAAATTATTACCCCATAGAAGGCATGATTCCCTTCATTAGAACTAGTTGATCGAAAGTGGCTCATAAAATTGTCAGCACAGACATACACGTCTTCCATGCTTGACCGAGATCCAATGTCCGCCCAAGCACCTGAGCGAAGTAACGGAATGTACTCTGTTGTATGATCAACTGTAGCTGCCCTTGGTTCAAGAGAAACATCTGATAACTTGGTTCTCACCTGGTAAATCTCCACTCAAAACTTCAATACACATCAAGAAGATACAAAATCACCATAGATCATACAAATGCTGAAAGTTCAACCAGCAACTAATTGGAAGTAGTATAATATAAAAATAAAAAGAAACAGATCATAATGTCCAAACAAATTGCAAATAGATCAGAAATAAAAACATGATTAATGAAACAAACAAACAAAATATACTGATCCAATAGTTGATATATTAATTTCTATTAATTCAGAAAACTAGCCTATTAAGATTTTTCATGTAGACCTAAGAATAAAATTCATATAAGAATTAATGAAAGGGTAACACTGAAGAAGCCAAAACCAGAAAACTACATCCTCCTAGTAGATGCTATTCAAATCAAAGAAGGATTAATATCGTTCACTTCACCAAATCAGCAGAATGCTTCCAACCATGACGCCACAGCCATAAAAATTCCCAGAAAACAACACATTAAACAACTTTTTTTCTTTAGTTATATTGAAAACGGATGCATGTAAATTCCAAATTTCAACATATTACTTATGAAACCATAAAACAGGGTTGGAACACATCTCCCCAATAAGACAATCAAACTGTCAGATGACAAGAAGAGATAGTTGCAAAGAACACAACAGCTTCTATTGCTTTAAAAAAAAAACTTTCTAACTTGGTCGCTATCTTAATTGGGCAGGGCAGGCAATTAAGTTTTTGCCAAGTTTTAACAAAAAAACTAACAGATGCTTAACCTCGCTTAAGCGCGCTTTTGGATCGTTGTGCTTCTCGCTTAACAGGGTAAAGTGTGCGCTTTTTTCATGTGAGTCGCTTTTTTGGCAGAAAAGCGAGCTACCCTCGCCTCGCCTCGTCTCATCGCTCTAAGCGAGAAGCGCACGCTTTTTACAACACTGGTCCAATATTTGTAAATATAAGCAATCATATGATAATAATATATCCAATGAACAAAACAATAGAGAAGTACTTCTTTTGCTTTGTTTATGAACTAAGCCAAGTAGCCAAGTAACACAAATTATCTATTAAAACCATGCCAAAAGATGCGTAAACTTTACTATAACAACAACAATAACGACTATAGCTCAATGCCAAACTAGTTAGGATCGGCTATATAAGCTCTATTCAAGGGCAGAGTTAAATAGGAGTAATGGGTTCAATTGAATCCCCTCCTTTGAAAAATTACACTACGCTAATAAAGAAAAAATGAGTTTCTTTTGTTATATATAAATGGTTGAATCCCCCTGACAAAAATAAATCTAGTGTAGTGGCTGAGCGGATCCAAAATTGCTTCAGGTCATAGGTTCAAATCCTAGTGAAACATTGTTGTATTTTTGAATCCCCTTGTACAAATTCTCCCCTCGGCCATGGGCTCTATTCAGACCCATTTCATTCTAATACTCAAGAAATTAAGTTTTTTCTAACACCGGATCTAAGGAAAGTGCACCGATACAACTAGGCCTATATCCCAACTAGTAAAAGAGTAATACTATGCAACTACAATAAATTAAAAAAAAATAAAAATTCCAATAAATGCTAAGGGTAAAGTAGACAATTTACCAAAGAAGGGTGTCGAACAAGGGACCTCTTGGTGGCAGAAGCCACTAAACGGTGCCCTCCTCCAGCAAGAGGATTCGGCGGCTTGCTATTACTGGAGCTCTCATTTTCTCTGCAATTATCAAACATCAATTTACTGTCTTCCATTTTGATTCTCAACCATAACTGTACGGAAATAAATCAATGTAGAAATTTGTTATAAAATTAGGGATCTGTGGTGCAATTTCGATGAATCTAGGGTTTTATTTAAATTAAAGGGATTTCTTTTAGGGTTTTAACGGGCGGGAAAAAGAGGAAATTGTAGGGTGTGCGAGGAAACAGAGAGATTTAGGGATGGATAGAATGCAATTGGTTTGGGATCTGTTCTGAGGCGTTGTTTTTTGAGGTGGGGACTCAACTTAAGCAAGGCGGTGATTTGGTTGACTACTTCACTGGTAGAAAATATATCTACGTATCATATAAGTTACTCATACCTATAATAATGTGAATTTTATTATTATTAAATTATCAATCATTTTAAAAATAAATATATATATTTTTAATTGTGTTTAATTTATATTGTCACTACACTAAAATTATAATTTTCGTTCAAATCTATAATTGTCTTATAAACAATTAATGCAAAAATTAAAATCAATAATTATATATTGTCAGCAGAAATGTTGTCTCACAAAAATTATACTCTTTTACTTTGTATGAGGTCAAATCAGACATGAATGATGTAAGTCGAGCACGCCTCCCTCCACGGCCACTAAGGTCACGCTTATACGACAGAAAGGAGTACGCCCCTAACGATAAAGACGCACTGACAAACTCGCCCGTACGAGCGTTTCGTCCCCTCTGCCCATTTATATTTTTGTAACGACAATAGTTCTAGAATAAAGTGATATTCTGACGAGTGGGCCTTCCTTCTATATAAGGAAAGGCCTCCCTCGTTTGTAAGACAAGTGTTATTTTCATTAATAATTCAACTTCTCACTATCATTCTCTCTCTATCTCATCTCTCTGTTATTGATCAGTTTTGATACTCCAATAAGTCTTATTACCATCTCACTAAAGCAAACAACATAAGAATAATAGATCTATCCTTGAGTCTTTGCCCTCTTATACTCTTTGATTGTTACTAACTCATAAAGCAACCGACAGCTTTTGGGTCAAACAATTTGGCGCCGTCTATGGGAATTTCGAGAATCAAACCTGTAGTATACATCCGAAGGATCAGATCACCAGATAAAACCTAAAAATGGCCGAAAACAACACCCGGTCCAAAGCTATAACGGAAGTCACCACCAACATCCTGAGTTCCCTGACGAGGTCGGTGGTAGCGCTACCGTCAACACCACCCCTGATATCATACCTGAGGCACAAGCCTCACCCTCCCCCTCTGGGAATCTTTCAACCTTGCATGAAAAAGATACCTTCACATCCGCTGCAAAAGAAGCACCCCCGGCGGTCAGGAAGTTACTGGAATAATGGCTGACAAGCGCCCTGAGCGGCTTAGCGGAAGAACCACCACGGAGTCATGAAAAAGCATCACCAACAACAAGTATCACCGCCACAGCAGACGAGCAAGAGGAAACCCGAACCAACAACCAACCCGTCGAAACGCAAATGCATGACAATACGTTAACGTCCATTTTGAGAAAAATGAAAGAAATGTAAAGCGAAAATCAGGTCCTCCACGACCAAATGAAGGAGCATCACGATAGGGTCGATATGATCCCCGGAGCGCCCAAACTACTGCCTAAACGTGACGTAGGAAGGTTCGTAGAGCAACCCTACTCCAAGGAAGCCGCCCCCTACACCATGCCAAAAACTTTCAAGATGCCTCTTTATCTGAGGGTATACGATGGGACCGCCGGCCCTGAAGATCATCTCATCCATTATGTCACCGCTGTGAAAGGTAACGACCTGTCTAAGGAACAGGTACCGTCTGTGCTGCAGAAGAAGTTCGGCGAGACACTGACCAGAGGAGCCCTGACATGGTACTCCCAATTGCCCGCCAAAGCAATCATAAACTTCGAAGAAATGGCACACAAGTTCGTCACTGCACACGTCGGTGCTAAGAAGGTAGAAGCACGGGTAAACGACATGTTCACCGTTAGACAAACCACGGGCGAAGGCCTCAGGGACTTCCTCGCAAGATTCAACAGGGTAAGGATGAGCCTACCAAACGTATCGGAAGGCATGGCGGTAGCAGCTTTCCAGAACGGACTCAGCAGGGACGGCTTCAGGACAACCAAGAAACTACTAAGCCGGCTCATGAAATATCCCCCACAACTTGGGATGAGATCCATAACGCCTACTGCGCCGAGATACGAGCAGACAAAGAGGACCTCAATGGACCAACCTGACGACTGACAACCATATATCCAGACACAAGGAGAGATCGACGACACGAGGGACGCCAAGAACTCCCCATCGCCCTAATAAAGAACGGCATTAGCCTTACATGAGGTCTCCTCTTCCGCCCCCTCGTCATGCAAACGCACTACAACGTCATCTCGCTTCGCTCAGAAATGAACGAGGTACGCCCCCTTTACTTTCATCACATAACTTTTGTGTTTCTCCTTCAGAGATTGTGTACGCACTGGAAAAGCTCGGCTCCAAGGTGCAGTGGCCTCGGAAAATGAAATCAGATCCTGCCATAAAAAAATCAAACATTTTGTGTGAATTCTACTAAGAACGATGACACAGGACCGAATACTGCATATGTCTGCGACAGGAAGTCGTCAGGATGCTAAACCAAGGATACCTAAAGGAGCTGCTCAGCGACAAGGGGAAGGCCAATTTTGCATGCAGGTTAGAGCAGTCCCGCGGACCACCAAAGCCACCCTCCCCGACGCGCACGGTAAACATGATCGTCGGAGACGGGACTGACGTCGCTATCAACTATGTCAAATTCGCCAACACACACAGACTGAAGAGGACCATCTCCCACTAACGGTACGATAACCTCGAAGGAAGTAGCACCTTTGATAAGTCTGACGTCGACGGTTTGTGTTTTCTCCATTATGATGCTTTAGCAATCACTTTACGTATTATTGATACGAACATCAGGAGAGTCATGATCGATGACGGAAGCAGCACCTGTATCATCCATCCGAGAGTCCTCTCGCAGATGGGACTCGAGGACAGGATAACCCCACGCTGTATAATTCTAACTGGTTTTAACAATGCAGTGGAACGCACGTCCGAAGAAGTGACTTTACCCGTCCTCGCGTGGGGAGTCACCTTAGAGACTTCCTTCCACATGATGAACCAAGAGACAACATATAATGTAATCATCGGGCCCCCGTGGATACATGCCATGCGAGCGGTCCCCTCAAGCTTATACCAAGTGGTTAAGTTCCCTACTCTATGGGGAATATTCTGCATCAAGGAAGAACCGCGCACAGCACAAGAATGTTATAAGATAACACAAGACTGTGCTCACACCCGACAACTGAGCGGGGCAAGTGTAGAGGCATAGCAATCAGCCGTGTCGGGGACCAAAGCAGACCCGACGACCGACGCCATCATGGACCCAAACATTGTGGAAGCCTGTAAAGCGACAATCAAAGACCTCAATCAAGTTTAGCTAGATTGTCACAATCTCGAAAGGAAAGCATACATCGGCCACGGGCTCACCGACCCGGGTACCATGAATTTTTGACTAACCATGCAGACATATTTTCTTTTTCCCACGCAGACATTCCAGGAGTCTCACTAGACATGCCACCCACAAGCTCAACGTCGATCCACTACATCCGCTAGTAAGACAGATCAGGATAAAGTTCAATGCCACAATCAGCGAGGCAGTCCGCTAGGAAGTAGACAAACTACTCGCCAACGGCTCTATCAAGGAGTCAAAATATCCACAATGGGTCGCCAATGTGGTAATGGTCAAAAAGAAGAATGGAAAATGGAGAATATGTGTGGACTTCACCGACCTGGACAAGGTCTGCCCTAAGGATTCCTTCCCCCTCCCTCACATCGACCAACTGATCCACGCCCCCACCGGGCATGAACTACTAAGCTTCTTGGACGCGTACTCCGATTAAAACTAAATCTTGATGGACAAGGAGGATCAAGAGAAGACCACGTTCATCACATACCAGGGTACCTAATGTTACAAGGTGATGCCCTTCTGGCTCAAGAACGCGGAGGCCACATACCAAAGACTGGTCACTAAGATGTTCAAGGAGAAACTCGGGAAACCCATGGAGGTTTGCATCGACGACATGCCAGTGAAGTCCGTCAGAAAGGAGGACCATATCGACCACTTGCGAGAGGCCTTTGAAATACTGAAAAAGTAAAGGGATGAAACTGAATTTCGAGAAATGCGCCTTTGACGTGGCGTCGGGAAAGTTTTTAGGGTTTATCTTATCCCAAAGGGGGATCGAAGTCAATCCTGATCAAATCAATGGAATCGCCTCAATACCCAAAATGCTCAACAGCAAGAAACAGGTCTAGAAATTGACAGGTCGGATAGCTGCCCTCTCCCGCTTCATCTCCCGATCCTCGGACAGATGCCACAAGTTCTTTAGCATGCTGAGAAAAGACAACATATTCCACTGGAATGACGAATGCGTAAAAGCCCTACAAGGGCTAAAGGCGTACCTATCGTCGCCACCGCTGCTGTCAAAAGTGAAACTAGGTGAGCCTCTACTGACGTACCTAGCCGTATCGGAGGTCGCAAGCAGCGCGGTACTGGTTCGTGAAGCAAAAAAAAGTACGCAATCACCTATTTTTTACATTAGCAAAACCCTAGTAGATGTCGAAACTCGATACCCACACCTCGAGAAATTAGCTTTGGCACTGGTCATGGCTTATAGAAAGCTGAGACCCCATTTCCAATTCCATCCCATCAAAGTAGTGACCACTTTCCCTCTGAGAAGCATCTTGCACAAGCCCGAACTATCGGTCTGGCTCGCCAGATGGGCCATAGAGCTCAGCGAGCATGATATCACCTATATTCCTAGGACCGCCATCAATTCGCAAGTCCTCGCCGACTTCGTGGATGATTTCAGTGTCAAAATATCGCCAGAGGCGGAAAAGGAAGCCATACAGGCCGAGCACCGACCCTTGGACCCTCTACACCGATGGGGCTGCAAATGCCTCGGGATCTGGACTGGGACTCATCCTCGAAGTCCCTTCGGGCGAAATCATTTGCCAGTCCATACAATTTCCCGAGATGACTAACAACGAGGCAGATTATGAAGCCGTCATTGCAGGTATAAAATTAGCCATCAGGTACAGAGCTCGCCGACTTGTCCTACACTACGATTCACAAATCGTGTTAAATCAAGTCACCGGTACTTACCAGGTCAAGGAACAAAGGCTATAGAATATCAGGCAGAAAGCCACAAGCTAATGGCATAGCTCAACAAATGGCGCTTCGAACAGGTTCCTAGAGCTCATAAGGCCGAAGCAGACGGACTGGCAAAATTGGCCGATGTTGCCATGAACCTAAATAAAGAAAGCACTGTCACCCTCCTTCACTCAGCAATCGACCACGCCGAGGTACTCTCCCTACACCTAACTTGGGACCGGCGCAACCAATTTGTATCATATTTGCAGGATAGAAATCCACCATCCGACAAAAAAGAAGCAAAAAAGCTTCGCATGCAGGCACCAAGGTACTGCATGATAAACAACGACCTCTACAAGAGAACTTTTGGAGGACCCCTGGCTAAGTGCCTAGGTCCCAAACAAACGACGCCGGTATTAGAGGAGGTCCACGAAGGTCATTGCGGT
>JASVEL010009710.1:0-12871 GCA_032618575.1 Nicotiana noctiflora
AAGAACCAAATCTAAGGAACTGATCAGAACTGGTTCCTCAAGATTGTTTGACAAATCATCAAAACTCAAAATACCATAACTTATCACAAACAAATAACATTATCACTCTAGCTAATTTAAATGATTATAACATGTGGTACGTGCTAGTATTTTAGAATATTACTCCATGAATATAATTATAAATAGACTTTAAACAACTTAATCGAGTAAATATAGTCCATTTTACATGAGATTTTGATGTTATGACGTAAAAAGTTGGTATTATATACACATAAGATCCTTGTCTAATCCTTTTATTTTCTATTCAAATTGTAACTAGTTGTTTTGTACCTATTCCTCTTAAGACTCGTAAAGGAAAAAAAATTAAGTAACATGTTTAAAATAGTATCGACTCTAGAGCTTTCTCGCGTGAAAGAAACCAATTCAAAAATAGTACCTTGAAATGATCGCTTTAAAATATTCATTTACTTATACAAGAGCATTTTGTATGACTATGCAATTTTTTTAAGATATGGGTAAACTTCTATACATTGCCGATTATTTAATTTTATTTATACTTATTTAAAAATAGGAGAATCTTGACATAACTGGTAAAGTTGTTGTCACGTGATCATGACGTCACGGGTTTAAGCCGTGGAAACAACCTTAGACTGCGTATGATAGACCATTGTGGTCCGACCCTTCCCTGGACCATGTGCACAGTGAGAGCTTAGTGCACCGGGCTGTCAACTGCGTATGATAGACCCTTATGATCCGGCCCTTCCCTGAACCCAGTGCATAGCAAGAGTTTAATGCACCAAGCTGCCCTATTATGTTATTTAAAAGGCAACTAAAGATAACTATTATACTGATAATGTAAAAATTCATTACACTCCTCAAAGAGCTCATATGTTCAATATACAATTTTAATTTCCAATTCAACATTAAAAATAGTTACAACAATTGCAAGATTTGAAAGAATCTACTTGACATAGTAAGGAAGATCAAGGACATATAGGAGGAAATAAGCCCAAGTGACACCAGAAATTCCACCAAAAAAGAAACCACCTGTGAACTTTGCCCATCCCTCAGCTGTTTGCAATTGGTCTGGCACCTTTTTCCTCCCAGTCAATGTCAATGCTGGTGCTGTTGATGCCTCTCCTTCTTTGAATGATGATATTCCATAAATAGTCAAACACATGCTAAGGATCACTACAAGTCCGGCTGCTGCCAATGAACCAGCTCCCCCTGTATTAATAGTTACGGATCTAGTTAGGGGTGTCAAATGAACAGATTAGGTTGAATTTGAACAGATCAAAATGAGTCGAGTTGATAAATAGGGTGGTCATTAACCTACCCAAACTTGTACGTGTTGTGTCACTTGTGCGAGTCATATTTTCATTGACTCGTTAAGGAGATATAGATTTAGAAAGACGCCGACGTCTTCGACGCATAGCTCAATCAATAAGGTCAAATATATTAAATTGTACGGTATATATATGTAAAATATTAAATTTTAATGGTATATAACATATATTGAACATCTTTCATCGAGAATCTTCCTTTTTACTTATTTCAAGTTTGAATACCCTAAATAAAATTTATGGCTTTGCCACTAGTTAATTGACCACCCTTCATCGAAATATTTTAAAAAATTATACTATATATATAGGTAAATTATTAGATATAGATGTATATAACATATATTGAACAATCTTTGTCAAATTTCAAGTCTGAACATCCTTGAGAAATTTTCGAATTACACTGATGAGGGTTATATTTTCATGGCTAATTAGGAAGATATGGATTCAGCTGAACTCTGACATCTTCGACACCGAGCTTATATATATATATATATATATATATATATATATATATATATATATATATATATATATATATATATATATATATATATATATATATGCAAAATAAAGCTGAATATTTTAACAAATATTAAATTTTGAGGCGATGCTTTTTGAAGTAGAATGAGTTCACCGTTAAGAATATAAAGATTGAATGCATGAAGTTAAAATTTTGAATTCGACTTTACCTGCATATTCAGTGTTTCTTAATGGACCAGCTTTTACAAATGGGCCAACTAGTAGGAATCCATGGGCCAGGCCCACTTCTACTCCTCGGAGAAGTGGGTTCACTGCGGTCCGGTAGGCCGGTAAGTTGGATAGGTACCAAGCAATCAATGGGCTTGAGGTTACTGGAGTTTCAAGACTTCCAATGAAAGGGTCACCATTCAGGGGCTGAATCACTTGGTAAGTGGGCTGCATAACCAAGAAAACAAACGGATGAATTAATCTAAATAGCTGCTCACCCTACCGTTTAAACTAAAAGTGGCCAATGAGTTTGTGTTTGTTGTTGTTGGATGCAAATATGTGAATATATAACTATATATATAACTGTGTGTAATTTATGTATAATCTATGTATACTGGCTAAGAAAAAAAAATATTTTGCTGGCTATTTGCGTAAAGATGTAGACAAAGTGAAGGACAATTATTGACATCCACAAACCAAGAGCAAACAAACTACATGGTCCAAAAGGTGTTTAATTGATTTTGTCTAAAAATTATATTGCGTGTATATAGATAACAAATTTAGTAAACATATGTTCATTTTGAATCTTTTTAAATAAGATATTAAGTTCTTACATAATGGCAATGTGAATCAATATAGTTGTTTTAGATAGCCAAATTCTAGATCTCATGTAGCCTATGTTGGATTTATCACTTTCTATGCCAAAGCAACAAAGTTAAGCACAACTTATATTTTTTTTACCTATATTTATAATTAGGAATCAAGAAGCCTTCGTCAACAAGAGTGTGTTCTTCCTCTCGTAAATTAGAAAAAATAACATGAATTTCTTCTCCTAATCTTAGGTATACAATTTTAAATTTAATTATAAATGATTATAGAGTTTTTTTTATCTCCATTGATCTCCCAAAAAATAAGAAGATATGAAGTGACTAGCTTAGTAACTTTATTCAACTGAAAGGTTGCAAAATAATACTTTATAGTCGCTGTAAAAATAATAGCCATATATATATATATATATATATATATATTCTGTATTATATACTGTATTATATACTAAAATTATACAAGTTTTATACACTTTTTCAGCTACCAGATATAACTAGTTTATGACGCGGACTAAAATTGATAATACTGAAATTCAAGAACTTGATAAGAAGAAATTAATAATGAAAAGAAGTGATTTAATATCTTACTTTGTCAGTTTGGACAGCTTTGATTGTAAAGCAAGACTTTCTAGTTGAAGGAAAGATTTTAAAAGGAGAACCAGAAATGCCTTTGGGAGTAACAAGTCCACTGCCTCTTGTTAATGAAGAAGCAAAGCTGCTCTTGAGGTGGCTTGCCATTGGGGAAACAGCAGTTGCCATTTTCGAATAATTGTTAAGACACTTAGGTCAGTCAAGATGCAAACATATGAACATAGGAATATGTTTTATTGACAGACAAAATCTATTGCTCACAAATTCGTGGTTCTTTGGTAGGATGACACTTACGTGGGAGCTTGTCATTGGGTATATAATAAAACGTTATCTCTTATCCATACCTCATTGGTTAAGAATGGATGATCACTGATTCACCCATAACATAAATACTTACCCACGCCAGCCACATGTTTACACCTAACTAAATAAACAATCTTAGCTTCGGTCCAAATAAGTGATTTTTTTTATGTTTTCACACATATTAAGAAAGTCACCTTTTAGCATTAATTAGTAATAGAATACACCATTTTAACCTTACTATCTCACATAAACACTCCTAACACATATTCCAACACTATTTACTCCAAGGACAACGTAGGAAAAACATCATTAAGTCATTCTTGAAATCCGAAAAAATCACTTATTTTGCACCACAAAAAAAAGGTCAAAAAATTACTTATTTTGGACCGGATGGAGTAAAAAATGCATATTACTTAATCATCATGAAGCGTTAAAAAGTACATATCTCTATTCCATTGACTTGGTGTAAACATCCAGCACGCTTTACCGTGATGGAATGCGTATCCTTTTTTTGTGTAATTTCAAAATGTTTAATATACTATTATAATTTTTACATTATCAAGTCATGTTGAAATTACTATAAGTAATAACTCGTGATAAAGGGAAGAGTAGCCCAACGAATTTAATCCTCCTCAACGTAGCTAATGGTCACAAGTCAACTAATATAAATTATTGCATTCATATTAATATTGTCGAGAATTGGTGAAAGTGAAATGTTTATAACTGTGATGCAGTAAATTGAGCAGATAATACATGGTGTATAACATTATAACATACATGGTTTTCACTTTTCAATGCATATGTTGGTACTTCTACTTGTGTTGGTCAAAATCTTACTAAGGTAATTCGTCACGAAGAGGTATTATTATTAGAAGTGATTAGGCCGAGCTCGATTAATGATTAATGAAACTTACCCGCCGAGCAGTCATTCATGATTGAGGTCAAATGTTTAGAGCAACAGTAACGGCTAGTTTTGTAATAGGACCTTTTAGGAGATATTTCATTGGATAATCTCTGTGCTTGTATTTTAAGGGCTAATGAGAATATATCCCCATATAAATAGAAAGAGGGAAAAGGTGAAAGGCATGTATTATTGATTCTGATAAGCACTCTCTTGAAAAGACTTTCTAGATAAATACAAAGACCACATTTCTAAAGAGATTCGTTTTTGTTATTTATTCTATACTTTTCACATTAGATCCGAGAAAGTCTCCAATATTCCCATAATTATTTTTCATACATTATTGTAGAATGAAGGAGCATCCACCTTATTCAATATTGGGTGAATCATCCTTCTTATTTACGTTAAGTATCATTTATGTTATTTAATTCTTGTTATTCTCATCTCATTATTTACCTTGAACATTTAATACATATTGCATTAAATTTGTTCCGACATTGTCCTACGTAATCCCTACACACCGATTTTAGATCTGAAATTATTATCTTCAACTAGGACTAATCACTTAATTTTTTAATTAGTTTAACCAAAGATTTATATTTTTTGGTCAAACACTACTAAGATAGTTTATTCGGACACCTTCGAATAAATTTAATTGAAAGAAGGGTAAAAAAAACGAACACATAGGTTTGACCGTCGAAATCCCAATCGGCCTACATCAACATAAAATGAAACTGTTGGACTACGGGTGAGTCGTTTTAGTTGGACGAGAACAATTGGTTAATAGGCACTTCTTTGTTTCCCTGAATCGATACACTAGTAGGTAGTCCAACTAGTTTATGTATAATTCTCAGTAGACATCAAATAGCTATATGATAGGTAAATCAGATACCTAGATATATAATTTTTTCATTCAAAAACTAACATTTTGGACTATAGGTGACAGCCTGATTGCACAAGAAGGATCACAAGCACCGTTGTTTGTTTACATTTGGTAAACAAGTCCAATCGAAGTCATTGAATTTTGAGTCCAGAGACATCATGAAACAGCATGAGCAAAGAACCAATGTTAACATGAGACTTAAGGACTATAAACATGAAAGACAGTGCAAATATTCAAAGATCAAGGTACCAGCTTTAACACCAGATTATAAATTGACAAGGCTACATTTAGTAGTATTAAATTTGCTCACACGAACAAATTAAGCGAACTCCAAGTCCAAGGGTTAAACACTAACAGCTAAAGGATCTTCATCAAAGTTTTCTGATCAGTGCAGGTAAGGAGCCTGGTAATGGTAGCCATTTCCAAAGAAGTCATGGCCAGGAGAAAAGTTGTAAACAGCAGCACCCATGAATAAAGGAACATGGGTGCTGGTCGGTCCAGGGTGAGCATATGGTCTGTCATAAACGGACTGTGGACACCTCTCGGTAATTCTGGGATAGAAGTTCTTGTCCATGACAACATTATTTACTCGGGGGCCGTTTCCGACACCATTGGGACGAGGTCTTTTAGATTGAGGTTTCGCAACTTCAGTTGCCTTTTTCTTGTCAGCCTTTGCTTTCTCCAGCTGAAGAACCCTTTTCTGAAGGGGGTCCACAGGGTATTGCTCCTCAAGCTTATGGTCTTCGATGCATTTTAACACGGCCTTTAGTGCAGTCAACTCTTTCTCGTTAACATCATTCTGGAGAAAAACAATTGATTATTCTCACATGCAATCATATCCACCTCAATCCCGCCCCAATGGAACAAGAGGCGAAAGAGGTTTTTATACATGGACCATGACGCAACAGTGAACACAGAATATGATGGAAAAAAGTGCAGTCCAAATTATACCAAGGCACAAGGAACAAACCTGCACAGTAGGTGATGCATTTCCAGAATTGAGAGGTATAGATGCTTTGCTAGCATCATTCAAGTAGGATTTCAGTAGAGAAACAGGCGGAAACTGCTGCGTCAGCTCAAATGCAAAAGCTAGATTAACAGCATCTATATGTCTTCCATTATTTATCAACACATCAATAACACCTATGAAAGGAGCAAATATCTGAGTATCACGAAGTATACAGACTGAATTCCTATACCCATTCAAGTAGATAAGAGATATGAAGTTCTACTTCTTTCTTTCTTTAACAAGTAAGAATTCACTGATAAGTAAAATATCTTCACAATGTCAGTTCTCTAAAAACCAACTATATGTAACAATTAAACTAGTAAAAATGTTTTAGCCATCTATGTATACAAGTTAATTGTTCTCGTTAGTGAAAAGCCAACAACAGACATATCTAAGATGTGATGTGATGTGGTCAATTGCACTTCAGCGTCGGTTTTCCTTAAGTGCTTCAAGTCGCTTTACCTTTCTAGCTTTATATGTTACTTCCTCTTTCTAAGGGCCATTCCTATAAAATTAATTTGTTAAATATCTAGACTCCAGATGAATGAAAACACTACTTTCTTCAAGCTAGATGAAACTACTACATTTAACGTCAATTTTTACCATACTATTCTTTTTGAACCATTATAAGATTACTCTTTGAATGAAGATTCTATCACCGATTCCAACTTATTTGGACTGAGGCTTAATAGCTGTTATAGTTGTTGGATAAGATTATTCTTTGAAAGTACAGAGTATAGGGAGGGGAGAGAAGAAAAGGAATTATGTCTGTTTGCTTTCTTGTTGGTACTAAGTTCCCAGTGATACACTGGCAGAAAGTAGGCAGAAAACGTAGGAAGGTAAGTCTGATATACTACACTAGGAGCAATCCTCCTCTGTTAAAAGTTTTGGTAGTTAGCCTCTTTAGTTTTCTTTGGACAGTTAGCTGTGTTGTAGCTAAACTGTGGCTTTGTAATGTTTACACATTGGTAATAAACAAAATAAACTTAATTACCAAAAAAGAGAGAGAGAGAGAGAGAGAGAGAGAGAGAGAGAGAGAGAGAGAGAGAGAGACAGAAAGAAGAAAAGGAAAAAAAAAGATAAAGAGGCCTTGAAGAACTCGTCAAAAATAGAAAAAGTAGGAAAACAATCCTTGAGCAAGTTAATTCTACATTTTATGAAAACCAACCTGGCATTCTATCAGATAATCCAAGGGAACGACAGAGATCAGCTGTTTGACGGCGACGTGAAACCATAGGTATCAGCTTGGATAAGTTCTCCTGGTTAAAATTGGAATTGATGCTAAAAGTAGCAAGTAGCTGCAAGAATGCATGAGCCTCCAAAGAATTTCCATTATTTGCATCAATGTCAAGTTCATCTAACTTCGGGTTCCACTCGTCAGCGATGCCTTTTGCACGTGCTTTTACATTTTCTGATATTATACTTGAAATAGAATTCATCTCCAGAGTGTTTAATAAAGTACTAAGGCATTCCAGTAGCATAATACAAGTTCGCCGCAGACCCAACAAATTAGCATCTTTTTTCGCATCAGAAGTTGACACATCTGAGTTATAAAACCCCTTCAGTGAGTCCAGAACCAGAGAGGCAGGATTGATTGCAGCTCTTAAAGCAATTGGAATCTCCTCCCTGAGAGCTGCCAGGTTTTTACGGTTATCTGATATGAATTTGTGGAGGCCTTCAGAATCCATATTTTGGCATAGCTTCACTAGCTCTGGATAAGACTTAACTTCCACACCACCACCCAGAGGAAGTTTTGCAGTATCCTCTATAACATGCCCAATCTCTATGTAATCATCGGGCTTCTCTTCAAGAGTAGAAGGCCCATCTTGAATCTCACAATGAATGACAGCAGGTTCTACAGAACAATGCTTCCTATGCTTCTCAAGAGCAATAGCAATTGCGGAAACTGCTGCATCTCTTTTCTCCTGGAGCCTCTGAAGTGAAGCTTGCTCTTTAGCAATAACAGCTGCTTGACGCTTCTCCAACAACTCCCCAGATTGGAAAACTTTTGTCTCAAACTCCTTCTCTTGGTCTTCCAGTTCAGTGAAACGCCTCTTCAAGGACTTCTGAAGCCCATGAAAGTGCTCTTCAAGTTGCTTCCACTGCAGGTTGAGAGTAACAGCACGGTGACTTTCCAACTCAGCAAATGCTTTCTGTAGTTGCTGTATCTTGGATGTTGTAGAGTCCATCAATGTTGCAGCTGACTCTTTATCTTCCATGGAAGATACTCCCTGATAAACTATTTGAATTTTTTGGAAAATCTCTTTAGATGACTGATAAAACAACAAATCATGCCTACATTTGTCGACTGAAACTACTATACCAGTTTTATTTTGGAGCTTTTATGTGTTGCATAATAATTTTTAGACGGTTATTGAAAGATACCAGGCTACTAGTACGATGACAACCTGATTAAGGAAAGAATCTAAGTACCCTTGTGGTCAGGCCCTTAACCGGACCCCGCACATAGCGGGGACTTAGTACACCGGGCTGCCATTTTTATGTCAGAGTTAGTCATAGATGCACCTAAACTAATACCCACAGCTGCTACTTTTTGTTAAAAGCATAGCTGAGAACCCAAATTTTGACCTTAGTTTCAGGTTCTTAAGCCATAGCGGAAGATAAAGAGAGAGAATGGCAGACTGGAAACTGGGAACAAAGAAGTTTTCTTTTTGAAATAGTAGGCGGTTTAGTGCCAAGACTACATAACCCAGGACCTCATCATCTTTAATTTGTATTTCATAATGCACAACATCCTTGTTAAAGGTGAAAAGCTGGTCTAGCCTGTAGCTGACTCGTTGATAATAGCGAGTTGCTCATACTAGAAGAGCTAAAGAGAAACACACACAAATCAAAACTAACACCAATCGTCAAATAAAACAGAATTTTCCGTATGCTCAATTAATCACGAAGTATAATTACATCTGGACTTAAGTAAAAGCCAATAATGACACTCGCGATCAACAAATATACTGACGAAAATAAATGATCAAAAGAAAACAATCTAAAAAAAGGCTCATCTCAACAACAAATGAAGCTATAACGAGCATTCAAAATTAAAAATACATCACGCTACTGGCTATATTTTTTGAAGACTAAGACGATCTGAAGGTACAGAGTGACAGTGATGAAGCAATAAGGCAAATGAAAAGAGAATATCGGAGTAGTACTTACACGATCGGCGGAGAAAAAGATACGTCGGCGGCAAAGTTCGCCGGAGAGTTCAGCGCATTTCCGTTTGAAATCCTATTAACAGAGAGAAAGAGGAAAGTGAAAAGCGGAAAGAAGGGTAGTACTTATTACAGCTACTAGCCTACTACTACCCGACAGAGACCACTCACTCACGCAGACAGCGCACAAGGCTCAATAAAGCGTTTTCTACTACTCCTTTGCTTTATGTAATAGTGCAGCCTTTTTTCCCTTTAAAATACAACAAATTAGTGTTATTTTTCGCTAAACAACAATTAGTATAGTACATTTTTTTAACTGAAATAATATGTGAATCAACCTATTTAGTTATGGTTCATTGTAAGCTATGATACTCAAATCGCAAGTCAATATTACAATGTGTTGATGAGATATTTATATAAAGCAGGGTGATTTTGTTATGGTCCATTGTAAGATGTAGGATTTAAGCCCCATATCGATATTGCAATGTGCTCAGGTAAGGTTAGGTGGTTTTGAGCTCTCATATCTAAGCTAGGTGGTTTGGTCATGAATATTAAATTTATTTTGAAAATTTTGATTTGAGTGAAGTATAATTTAAAGATGAAAATATGTTTGGACGTGTTATTTCAAAACATATTTTACTTTTTATTTAAAAAAAATATGGGGCTAACTTATACTCACAAGTTCTAAAAACTATAAAAAATACTCAACAGTACCATGCAAATAAATTTGCTATCTTGTATATACATAACCTTCATCAATAACATTCATTATCATTATCATCAGTGGCGAAGCCACCCTTATCGCACGGTTGTCAACCGACACCCCTTCGCCGGAAAATAACACTGCATAAATAGGTATTTTTTTAAAAAAATTAAATATATACAAGGGGTTGACACCTCTTGACACAAGACAAACTCTTAGTGCAATGGTCAAGTGTGTCAAAATTTACATAAGGTTGCAAGTTCCATTCTCGATAAGACACCCCTTTGTATAATTTCTGGCTCCGCCACTAATTATCACAAGCCATATTGCTGAACATAAATAATAACTATCACAATTACTAGCTATTACAATTCGTCAAATTGCAATAATATTACAAGATCCATCCGTCCATAAAAAATGATCATAACTAGCTATTTTGTAATATAATCATCCCACATTATACGAATAATCTGTAAAAAAATTCAAATAAGTATTAGCATATTATAGCAATTTACCTTCATAAATGTGAGTTTTTTTATAAAATAAAAAAGTTTGGGGTAATATGGAAAATTTGGGAATAATACAACAGTCATAATTTGGCCCAAATTCAGCTTATTAGCTGAATTTAAGATTTTAATTATGTGATTTGAATTTTGGCCAAAATATGTATTAAATTTATGGCCAAGCATTGAATTTGAAAATAAATTTCAAATTAAATTTGGGAAAATATATGGCCAAACAAGGCAGATAGCTTTTCGAAGTTTAATTCTCCCTAAGTTGTATGCAACTCAACTATTTACTTTAGTATGTATATTGCTTCTCACTAATAAGCTACTTATTAGATAATTCTTCTAAGGAAAACAATCTTTGATAGTCGATCTAATAGTGGAAAAATATTTATATACTTTTACGATTACCAAATATAAATATTTTTTGTCGCGAGCTAAAATATTTTTTGCTCATTCTTCAACTATGACGTATGCTGATGAAAAGAAGTAATCTAAATATTGTTTTGAATCCGCCTGTGCTCGCAGGGATCATTTGGTGTTAAATTCTTATGGATCGTATATTTTAGTAACTTATCAAAAAAGAAACCTTAGCTCAAAATTTTCAAGAAATACGTGAGAATATTGTTTGACCCAGAATGTTTACGAACATTTATGGACTCAAAACAATTACTAAAAGTAGAGGGCCAATTATAGCAGGTCGTAACACATCTGAATTTCAGTAAGGGAAAAAGATATTGAGGATAAACATAGAGGTAAGAGGAAATATTAAGTGATCTTTATTCATGATAATGGATTAATCTGCCTCTCCATGAAGAGGTTCAAATCCTTACAATCATGTTTTCATAGATCTACTATTGTTCGATGTCTTTGATATTGGGTTCTCACTCTGTGTTGTACTCTATCTTTTCTAGAGCCCCATGGGGAGAGAGTAGAACCCCTCTTTTGATGATTGCCTCGGTATTTATAGATCTTAGTTATGCCAGTTGACTTTTCTTGGAGATCGGACCCGTGTCAAGAGACTATTGCGGGCGTACCCGCAAGGCGTCGACCCCGGCCAAAACTTTTAGGCGGATACGGATAATATTCTGTGGTCGATGGCGGCCTCGCCACTTGTGGCGTTCGCACTAGTCGAGGGAGGCCTCGGCGCTTGTTATGTGAACTTGGGCCGGGATGGGTGATTAATCCACCCCGATTAATATAAGGTCGAATTGTAGCTCATACAGATAGTCCCTCCACTTATCGTGGTTACATCGAAACGGGCCGGGATAAGCGAATATGATAGCTCGAAAGGCGTCTCCTCCCGGTCGAGGAGACGATAGCCTCTTAGGGCGTCTCCTCATCAGTCCTTTCTTTTTACAGAGGGAAAGTGATCCCCGATTTTTACAGATGGCACGTTGTAGTCGTGAACCCAGTTACAATCTCGTCCATGCGAGCTTTAGGACGCAGAGTTGGATTGTTACGACCGATAAGACGTTGTCATATTTGGAGCATTCGAAGCGGCGGCTTAAATTCCGGTGCATACTCTCTGATTTCGATCATGGCGGCGATGGTTTTGATGAAAATTGAACCGTTTCTGACGGTTGGGATTCGCATTAAATGGCGCATGTCGGTTTCCCAAGATTTGATTCGATTTTACCTATAAGAGGGCCTGGCATGTCAGACATTCAACACTCTTTGATTTACTGATTGTCTTTCTCTCTAGCAAACTCCCGAAGAATCCTGTTTTTTCTGCGGCATAATCGTTGCCCGTTCTTAATCATCATCTCCGTTTTCCTCTAGCCTTTCTTGTGACCTAAATCAATGGCTGGCCTTCCTTCTCGCAATGGTCTTTTGGTGGTGTTACCAGCGAGCTCTCTAGCGATTGAAAGGTTGTCCCCGGTGCTTCCGGTCGGCTATCGGAGTGACACTGAGAGAATGCCCTCAGTAGATGATATACTTCTAGGGGCGGGAAGTTTGACGGTGGATTTCACCGCAGATGGGGGGTTAATCCTATCGATGAGGCCCCAATGATGGGGGAGGTAATCATGGCTCAGCTGCGCGAGCAAGGGCTCATCCCCTCCCACGCCGATATTGTGTTGGCTCTGCCGGGGGATAGGGTGCACACCGACCGTGTCGGGTATTGCGTGTTTTACTCTTACCCCCTCAGGCTGGGTTTCAGAATGGCCCT
>JASVEL010009711.1:0-68690 GCA_032618575.1 Nicotiana noctiflora
AATATCTCATCGCACCAAGGGTAGTGACAGTACATAGGTTTTTGGATACTGTGAAAATCCGCAGAACTGTACACAACCCAGACTTATCAGAAGGGTTCCGCACTTTAGCATTTCTATATGACAAATATGGTCATTATGGGGGCTTCAACAAACACAAAAGCAAAATCTGCAGCGGAGAAAACCAGTTAAAATGGGAAGAGCATAGACGCATCGCCTTCATGATAGCTTTCCTAGGTTCATTAATATTTCCTAGAAAGGACGGGAATATCAACATACATGTGGCAGGGGTCGTCAGCACTTTGATGAAACAAAACAATAGTACTTTGGCTCCCATGATAATATCAAATATCTCTCGTGCACTCACTATCTGCAAAGCTGGAGGGGTCTTCTTTGAAGCTTGCAATGTATTGCTCCAAATGTGGATGATCGATCACTTATGTCGTCGCCCGCAGTTTATGAGGTATAGTTTATCGGAGAAAACCTGTATAGAAGAATTCCCTACAAGGGTCGAGGGACATGATTTGCCAGAGGGGATTAGCGGATGGATACGACTTTTGCGTTTGATTCCAGCCAGCAAGATAGAATGGACATTTGGCTGGCTACCCGTGGAAGAAGTCATATATGCATCGGCCACGGAATCATATTTGTTACTAATGGGCCTCAACAGCATCCAGCCCTACGCACTATGTCGAGTATTGAGACAGTTGGGACGATGCCAAATAATCCCAAAAGAAGAAGACCTCGGCCCACATGTGGTTGAAATTGGACCGGGAGGACAGTTCCCTGAAGCGTTGGTCCGAAAGATTTGGAGTGAATGTCAAACATTGAAGATACACACTCAGGTACGAGATCGAGCCCGGGGTGAAGTATCGTCGGAATACCCTGCATGGTATAGCAGAGATCTGGAGCATCAAAGGCCTACAAAAAGGCCCCACCTTAGGGAGTTTGCTGGAGCGTCACAAGAACAATGGGACTGGTTGGCCAGAGAAGAAGCTTATAGAACAAAGATTAGCAGGATAGAGCAACGGACCCAAGAGCTCCAATTTGAAATGGATGTGCAAGCCGCCGCCAACGAAGGAGATAAAAAGAAGTTGTCACAAGAAAATGACTTTTTGAGAGCTCAAATCCAGCAAATGAAAAGGGATGCTGACAGACAATTGAGGAGTCGAGCAGACGAAAAATTGATAAAGGGTTTGAGAAGCCAAGTTGCCAATGTCCAAAGAGAATTGGAAGAATCGAAGGCCCAAACAATGAGGATCCGTGCTAGCTGGAGAAAGGAGGCACATCAACATGCACTTCACCTACAACGGGTGGAAGAAGATTACACTGAGATCATTACTAGTCTAAGGGAAGCAAATGTTATCCTCAGGGAGCGGGTTTTCAAGCAAGCCCGAGATGCTAGAACAGACCTCGACCGTTGCCACAATTTGATGGCCCGACTGCAAGAACAAATAGACAGGCTCCTTGACCAAGTCACCAACAACGCTCAAAGATTGGGGGCGAAAAACCAGCAGATAGAACGGCTACTGAGAGAAAGGGACATGATCAAAGACAGAATTGGGGAAATCGGGCATTATGTCACCATGAAGTGCTTAGCTTGTGAACAAATGCCCCGCACCGCCCTTTTTGCTTCGGTTATGGGCTATGTTCATCAGATCATGAGAGAGTTAAGGGGACTACACAAAGACCTCACACCAAGGCCCGCGGCAAGGCCGAATGATGCCTCGCGGGCCCCCAGGAATTTTAGAGCATTAGACTTTTGATTAAAAATGTATTTTGAAATATTGGGTCAAGCTGGTTGGCATTTTATTTTCCTTTTTTTTCGAGTCAAGCATTTCTCTTATTTTGTCGATTGTTGTAAGACATGTTTTGTAACTTTAATGTTTTATTTGATATAAAAGTTACTGAATTTTGCCACAATCTTGTTACCAGAACTATGCTCGGTCTGATTCACGCGGGGACGTGATACGTAGGCTATCCACATAAGATTCGACCACCACTAGAAAGAAAGGAAAAGAACATGAAGGTTAATAACAATAAGGCTTGCAAGGATAATTAAAAAGGGAAAAAGAAAAAAAAAGAGAAAAAGAAAAGAAAAAAGCTGGAATGACGCATGTGATGAGTACATTTGGTTAGGTGCATTGCATCCAACGTGCTATGACATATCTGTTAAACTCGGTAAACTAACAAGTTTGTTGCATTGTCCAGAAAAGTTTAGCAGTTGGTTTGACAGAATATACTGGCCGGCCACCATTACCGTACTAGATCTAAAGGGCCAATCCCAGCAAGTATGTCCAGCTCCGGTAAAAGTCTCGAGGAAGAGAAATCAGAGATACAGATCATGAAAGAAGAGGTAGATCGGTTGAAACAGCAGATAACAGAGATGCACCTAGCCTGGGCTAGGGGACAGTCTTCACCAAACCTCCCTACTCTCGCATCAGCTCCAGAACATCCACCTCTTGACCCATCGACAAGCGCCCCACTCTATCCATACTATCAAAGGGAAAACCTTTATGCCACCCAAATTCCACCAGCCAAACAAAATCCTCCTCCGGTCTCCCCTGTTTTTGTAGCACCCCCACCTGCTACCCTACAAAAGTCGTCCGGAGAGTCGCATGTTCAAATCCATGACAATTCTTACTATCCTCCCGAGCCTACCTTTAGGGCTCCTAAACAGCATCCACACACCCCTCACTGGGATAACCCGGCAGAACCAGAAAAGCACTTCCAATGTTCGGAACATGAGGAAGTTATTAGAAAAGTTAAAAGCCTGGAGCAGTCCTTCAGGAATATGCACGGTTTGGGCAACCAAGTCAGTGTCTCTTACAAGGATCTGTGTCCATTCCCAGATGTCCAGCTGCTAGCCGGGTTCAAAATGCCCAAGTTTGACCTATACGAGGGGCATGGTGATCCAGTAGCCCATCTTCGAAGGTTTTGTGGTAAAATGCGAGGGGCCGGAGGACGGGACGAGATTCTGATAGCTTACTTCGATCAGAGTTTGGGGGGATCTGCACTAGAGTGGTACACTAGGCAGGATCCCAGCAGATGGTTTACGTGGGATGATTTGGCTCAAGCGTTCATTGGCCAATTCCAATACAATCTTGATATAGTCCCAGACCGCTTATCATTGCTAAAGTTAGAGAAGAAACCCGCCGAAAGTTTCAGAGAATTTGGTTTCCGCTGGAGGGAACAGGCAACAAGGGTAGATCCGCCTATGAGAGAGAACGAGATGGTGGATTACTTCTTGCAGACACTGGAGCCAACCTATTTCGGACATCTGGTGACGTCCGTGGGAAAGTCATTCACCGAGGTGATAAAGATGGGGGCTATGATCGAGGAAGGCTTGAAAGCCAACAAGATTATGAGTTATTCAGCGTTGAAAGCCACCACCCAAGCTATTCAAAGTGGTACCGGAGGAATGCTTGGGAAAAAGAGGAAAGAAGAAGTCACGGCAGTTGAGTCCGGAACATGGTTCAGAAACAGAGGCCCCGCACCCCAGTATAACCCGCCACCGCCTCACCACCAAAATTACCTCCACAATCCATATAACCACCCGCAACATTACTATCCAGCACCTGATCCCCATTTTACTGTCCATCACGCTCAGTCATATTCCGCACCTCCCGTCCAGGCACCATGGCGTGCACCAAATCCACAGAACAATTACCCACCCCCAAGAGCCTATAGAAATCCCACGGGTGCGGGCTTTCGCCGGAACCAAGCATTCAAGGGCGACCGGGCGCCAAGGCCAAAGACTTTCACTCCCTTGGGGGAGTCCTACACCAGTCTGTTCCACCGTTTGAAGCAAGTAGGGCTGCTAAATCCGGTCGAGGCTAAGCTACCAAACCCTCTTCCGAAAAACCTGGACCATTCAATAAATTGTGCATACTGCTCAGGATGTCCGGGGCACGACACGGAAAAGTGTTGGAGGTTGAAAACAGGCATCCAGGAACTCATCGACACTCGCAGGATTGAGGTCCAGACTCCAGTAGAGCCCAACATCAACCAAAATCCACTTCCAACTCACCATGAGACCAACATGATCGAGTTGGTACGGGTAGAAGAAGGAAAGGAGAAAACCTCTCAGACTGTAATGATGATCAAGTCTAGCGGGGTAGGAATGAGAAAGGGGCCAAGCCTTGATGAGTCACTCATTTGCAAGAAGGACGTACAAGGGGGGTCGAAAGCAGAAAAGGGAAGTGTGAACGAAGTACCGGTGAGGCCGGGGGAAGCAAAAATAGTTGTACCGGGGGTAGCAACCAAACCCGTCTTGACGGTAGCAGGTGTTCGAATGGATCCTTTCATCATCAAGCCAGCAATACAGTTGCCAATAACTGATAGCAGAGCTATCCCATGGAATTATGATCGGGTTACGACAACCTACAAAGGAAAGGAAGTTAAAGAGGAAGTTTGCGAAGCGCAAGGTTTGACCCGCTCGGGGAGATGTTTTGCCCCCGCGGAGTTGAGGAAAACTGCTCCGGCAACACTTAAAAAGCCGGTGACTGACGAAGAGGCAGAAGAATTCCTGAAAAAGATGAAGCTGCATGATTATTCTGTCTTAGAACAGCTGAAGAAAACCCCTGCACAAATCTCATTGATGTCCTTGCTAATACATTCCGAAGAACATCGGCAAGCTTTGATGAAAGTTCTGAATGAGGCCCACGTACCTGATAAAATGTCGGTGAGTCATTTGGAGAAGATCACCAATAGGATCTTCGAAGCGAATCGGATCACCTTCACCGATGACGAGTTGCCTAAGGAAGGCACCGAGCACAATACGGCTTTATATCTTACGGTAAAGTGTGAGGAGTCAGTGGTTACCAAAGTCCTAGTCGATAATGGATCCAGTGCTAACATTTGTCCTCTCTCTACACTAAACAAGTTGAAAGTGGACATCGGCAGGATACGTGAGAACAGTATATGTGTTCGAGGGTTTGATGGTAGAGGCAAGGCGTCGGTCGGGGACATAGTGTTAATCTTGACAATTGGGCCAGTGGAGTTCACCATGGAATTCCAGGTGCTGGACATGGTAGTGTCATATAACCTTCTGATAGGGCGACCGTGGATCCATGCCGCAAGAGCGGTTCCATCCAGCCTACACCAACTCGTCAAGTTTGAGTGGGACCAATCAGGAGATCGTCGTCCATGGAGAGAATGATCTACAACCAGGCACCATCGCCCCCTTTGTTGAGACAGAAGAGGATGTTGGGCCATGGGTATACCAGATCTGCAATGTGGTATCCGCCAACCGAGTTCCAGAAGGGGAATGCATTCCCAATGACAGAATAATTACCGCCGACGTCATGGTGGCTCATGAAATGTTGAGACATGGTTTCATACCCGGCAAAGGTTTAGGTGCATCTCTGCAAGGAATCATACAACCGGTATCCGTGGTCGAAAACGTGGGAACCTTCGGTTTGGGATTCAAGCCGACATCAGAGGACATCCAGCGAGCCAGAAAGAACAAGCAGAAGACATGGGTGCTCCCGAAGCCTGTTCCACGTCTTGCCCGATCGTTTGTCAAGTCCGGAGTAAGAGGACATCCGACGACAAGGATTCCCAGTCCTATGGTTAGGCCAGACGAAGAGTTCTTAAGAAAATTCGAGGGCCTATTCGCAGATGTATGCATGCTAGAGGATGGAGAAGGATCCAGCCATGCCGAGATACAGTTTGTGGGATCGAAAGCAAAATTGAATAATTGGAAGGCTACTCCTCTCCCTGTCCGGAAGGAGTCTTGGTAGTTTGTTTTGGATTGTTTTCTTTCGAAATTTTGTGTCGGGGTTGTCCCCGGAGTAAAATCCGTTTGTTTTAGTTCATTTTGATTTGAGTTTGCAAGTTTGTTTTTCCTTGTACTGTTCCCATTAATGAAATTTTGTTCCCTTCGTGTCTAATTTTGTTTATTTTTCTTCTTTTACTTTTCTGAACAACTTTCTTTCAACTGATCTTAATGATATGGCGTGCTTAAAGATTAATCAACCCAGTCTAGAAAGTCAATCGGGTTTGGAAATAATAACGCATGAAATAAGAAGTGACGAAAGTGAATCGGAATACGGCGATGATGAAGCCGTAGAAGAAATCGGTGAAGAATTAAGTCACTTCGAGGAAAAACCCAAACCGAATTTAAATGATACTGAGGCTGTTAATCTGGGGGATACGAATGACGTTAAAGAAACCAGAATAAGTGTCCATATTGAGCCCAACTTGAGGGAGGAATTGATCAAAACACTCGTGGAGTTTAAAGACATTTTCGCATGGTCGTACGACGACATGCCAGGACTCAGCACTGATCTAGTGGTTCACAAATTACCCACTGACCTGGCATGCCCGCCCGTCAAACAAAAACTGCGGAAATTTAAGACGGAGATGAGTGTAAAGATCAAGGAGGAAGTAACTAAACAGTTGCAGGCGAAAGTCATTCATGTCACTCGATACCCCGAATGGTTGGCTAACATAGTGCTGGTGCCAAATAAAGACGAAAAGATCAGAGTATGCGTGGACTACCGCAATCTCAACAAGGCGAGTCCTAAGGATAATTTCCCGCTTCCCAATATCCATATCCCGATTGATAATTGCGCCGGACGTGAAATCGGATCCTTTGTGGACTGCTACGCGGGATATCATCAGATCTTGATGGATGAAGAGGACGCAGAAAAAACGACTTTTATCACACCATGGGGGACTTATTGCTACCGGGTGATGCCATTCGGTTTGAAGAATGCATGGGCAACATACATGAGGGCGATGACTACGATATTCCATGACATGATACACAAGGAAATTGAAGTGTACGTGGATGATGTGATCATAAAATCTAGATGTCGAGAAGACCACGTTGCCGACCTCAGGAAGTTCTTTCAAAGACTTCGAAGGTATGATATCAAGCTCAATCCGGCCAAATGCGCATTCGGAGTTCCAACAGGAAAGTTGCTAGGATTCATCGTCAGCCGACGGGGCATTGAGTTGGACCCATCCAAAATCAAGTCCATTCGGGAGCTACCCCCGCCAAAGAATAAAACAGAGGTAATGAGTCTGTTGGGAAGGTTAAATTACATCAGTAGGTTTATTGCTCAGCTTACAGCAACCTGTGAACCCATATTCCGTCTGTTGAAGAAAGACGCTGCGATAGAATGGACGACAGAATGTCGGGAAGCGTTTGACCAAATCAAAAGGTATCTGTCAAACCCACCCGTACTGGTTCCGTCTGAACCGGGTAGACCCCTGATTCTTTATCTAACGGTTTTGGAGAATTCGTTCGGCTGCGTACTGGGGCAGCATGATCTTACTGGCAGGAAGGAACGGGCCATTTACTATCTCAATAAGAAATTCACGGTCCACGAGGTTAAATACACTCATTTGGAAAAGACATGCTGTGCTTTGCCTTGACTTGGGTAGCCCAAAAGCTGAAACATTATTTGTCTTCTTACACCACTTACCTCATTTCGCATTTGGATCCGTTGAAATATATTTTCCAGAAACCTATGCCTACAGGGAGGTTAGCAAAATGGCAAATATTACTTACAGAGTTCGACATCATATATGTGACAAGGACGGCTATGAAAGCCCAAGCCCTAGCCGATCACTTAGCCTGAGAATCCTGTCGATGACGGATACGAACCTTTGAGGACGTATTTTCCGGACGAAGAAGTATTGCAAATTGATGGGTTGGAATTAACCGAGGATCCAGGGTGGAAGCTTTTCTTCGACGGAGCGGCGAACGCAAAAGGAGTCGGAGTAGGGGCTGTGCTTATCTCTGAAACAGGACATCATTATCCTGTTACTGCTCAACTGCGTTTTCATTGTACCAATAATATGGCTGAGTACGAGGCATGTATCTTGGGGTTGCGATTAGCGGTGGACATGGATGTACGGGACGTCTTGGTCTTGGGGGACTCGGACCTTCTGGTACATCAGATTCAGGGAGAATGGGAAACCAGAGATTTAAAGCTTATCCCGTATCGTCGGTGTTTGCATGATCTGACCAAGCGCTTTCGATCAGTAGAATTCAGGCACATCCCAAGGATGCATAATGAGGTTTCCGACGCTCTAGCTACTTTAGCATCAATGCTACATCACCCGGACAAGGTTCGTGTCGATCCGTTACATATTCAGGTTCGGAATCAACATGCTTATTGTAATACGATAGAAGAAGAGATGGATGGTGAGCCATGGTTTCATGATGTCAAAGAGTACCTCGGGTTAGGAATATACCCAGAGCAGGCAACTGGAGATCAAAAGAGAGCTATTCGGCGGTTGGCGAACGGATTTTCCTTAGTGGAGGGGTAGTGTACAAAAGAACCCCAGATTTGGGACTGTTAAGATGTATAGATGCGAGTCAAGCCACAACAGTGATGACAGATATACACTCGGGAGTTTGTGGACCACACATGAGCGGATATGTATTGGCAAAGAAGATTCTTCGAGCAGGATATTATTGGCTCACTATGGAGCGGGATTGTATAAGTTTCGTGCGAAGATGCCGTCAGTGTCAGATACACGGAGATTTGATTCATTCTCCGCCAACCGAGTTGCATACAATGTCAGCACCGTGGCCGTTTGTTGCATGGGGTATGGATGTTATTGGACCTATAGAACCTGCGGCTTCCAATGGTCATAGGTTCATTATGGTAACGATCGACTATTTTACCAAGTGGGTGGAGGCCAAAACCTTCAAATCAGTGACCAAGAAGGCGGTGGTGGACTTCGTACATTCCCACATCATCTGCAGGTTTGGAATTCCAAAGGTAATCATCACAGATAATGGTGCCAATCTTAACAGCGGATTGATGAAAGAGGTCTGCCAACAGTTCAAGATTACACACCGAAATTCCACCCCATATCGTCCCAAAGCAAATGGTACGGTTGAAGCAGCAAACAAAAATATAAAGAAGATATTGAGAAAGATGGTAGAAGGGTCCAGGCAATGGCATGAAAAGTTACCATTCGCACTGCTAGGTTATCGCACTACCGTCCGGACTTCGGTAGGTGCAACTCCTTATTTGTTGGTGTACGGGACTAAGGCAGTAATACCAGCAGAAGTTGAAATTCCATCCCTCCGAATTGTCGCCGAAGCTGAGATTGACGACGATGAGTGGGTCAAAACCCGATTGGAGCAATTGAGCTTGATCGACGAAAAGAGATTGACAGTAGTATGTCATGGCCAATTGTATCAAAAGAGAATGGCGAGAGCATATAACAAGAAGGTACGTCCCAGGAAATTTGAAGTGGGACAACATGTGCTGAAGAGAGTTCTACCACATCAGGCCGAAGCGAAAGGCAAGTTCGCTCCAAATTGGCAGGGACCATTTGTTGTGACTAGAGTATTATCCAACGGCGCTCTATGTCTAACTGATATCGAAGGAAGGTGCACCGATATGGCTATCAATTCCGATGCAGTCAAGAGATATTATGTGTAATTCTCTAATGCATTTGTCAACGCTTGGTTTCGTTCGTTTGTATTTGGCATTTTTCGGAGAATGAAATGACAGAGGCAATTTTTTCTACTACCCAAACACTTTAACCCTTGTTTTCCCCTTTGAGCCTTAATTATTCTTTCATATACCCTCTTTTGGAATCCTCAAGGAAGATGTATAACAAATTAGAAAAACAAAGAAAAAAAAAAGTGAACTACGTTCGACCTGATTCCTCAAGAAGGATACGTAGGCGCCACACGGCTCGGTCGTAATAAAATAAAAATCAAAGATTCCCCAAGCAACAAAACTGGGGCAGAAGTCATTGTTTCGTTTGAAAAGATGGTATGGATTCCGAAAGTTGTAATGAGCTAACCGTTGAGGTGAAACCCCTTTTCTTTAGCCTCACGCGCAGAAACCACATTAAGAACCACAAAGACCTCTCGATCAGTATTTGAGAAATGCCAAGTCATGCGAGTGAAACTACGAATGACACTTCAATCCTCAACTGAATCTAGGACTTACAAGCTGAAAAGGAATAGCCCCTTTAGAGAAAATTCTATGGATAATACCCCAGCCCACCGCATGGAACGAAAGCGAGATGAGAGAGTCTTAACGGTGAAAACCCTCGCGGGCACCTTAAGGCGAAGAAAGTTGAGAGGAATAAAATGAGAGAGTCTTACGGTGAAAACCTTTACAGGCACCCTAAGGCGACGGGAGGTCGAGAAAAATGAGAGAATCTCATTAGTGAAAACCCTTTGAAGGGCACTATGAGGTGACAAGGCGAGATGGTTACAAGGTGTCTGCATGAGACAAGGTTGGGACATTCGTTTGCTTCTAGCAAAACGCGGCCATCAGAAAGTGATTGACATAAATAGACCGGGTAGATTAATCTCAAAGGCGCGGCATAACCATTGGACCAGTTATACATTCAGATAAGTTTTTCCCATTTTGAGTTCAGAAAAGTTTTCCCTTTCTTTTGTCGTTCGCGGTCAGCATTCTTTTTCTTTTCTTTAGTCTTCGAAAATTGATTTTTTCAAAGCTTACTACCAAGTCTCCCAAAGCGGTACAATGAAAATGAATAGGCGTGGAACGAGGCAATAAGGCAAAAGTCGCCCCGATATTAAGATTGGAACGACAGGTTGATTGGAAGGTTCACAGGAATTATGGAGTGTGATGGACACATATTGCATGTCCGGAAGATGATTTCTCACAACAGATCACCGGCTAAAAAGGGTCGGATCAAACTAGAGGTTGGAACAAAAGGGAGAGATGAGAAACCATCTGTGGAAAGAGCATCATCCCTAGCAAGCGTCAACGTCATCCCCAAAAGTTCGAAGGAGGCCAAGCAGCTGAAAGAGAAAAGGAAAATGGCCCCCAACAAGTGTGGCACGACCACTCACTGCATTTTGAAACTAACAATTTTTCTTTGATTTAAAGCAGGAAAAGAGGGTCGTCGGCGGAAAAGCATGCCGCGTAGAAGGTCATCAAACTGGGGCAGAAAATTTTCTCCCATTGCGAAAATTTTCTTGAAAACAAATACCTAGTGGATAAGGATAACAAGATCTCGCGAAATACCAGTTCTGAGCAGGATAGTTTTGAGAGAGGCCAGACAACACGAGGGGGTGGTCTTTGAGCTTGGTATCATCCCCAGCAGGTGTTGGGAAAACGAAACATTAACTCCGAGATCCCCCAGCAGCATTATATCCCATAAGTTCTTCAAGGGAGCAAAAGTGTGAGTCCCGAAGGAGGTCTGGGGGGAAAAAGAAAAGGGGTTCCCCGCCAAGGTAATCCTCAGTTAGCGACATTTCAATCCCCAGCGAGCCCGAGAGAGAATGAAGGGTGGAGGAAATAGAAAAAGAGGAAATAAAGAATACTTCCCCAGCAGCATCATCTCCAGCAGGTGAGTAAACAATTCCGAAGATATCTCCAGCAGCCAAAGTAAAAGTAACACGACCCAGGGGGAAAGCAATTCCAAGACAAGGTAATTCAGAAGAAAAGTGGCCCAAGAGGCAATGCGGGAAGAAGAAAATGGTACAAAAAGCAAAGGAAGGCGATCAGGATAGGATGAAATTAGTGAGATGTAGTTGAAGTCAGGGAGCCCGCCTGAAGAATGGAGTGGCAATTTATTTTTGAAGTTGTAGTTGAAGTCAGGGAGCCCGCCTGAAGAATGGAGTGGCGATTTATTTTGAAGTTGTAGTTGAATCCTCAGCAGGTAAGTAAACAATTCCAAAGATATCCCCAGCAGTCAAGGGAAAAATAACACGACTTAGGAGGAAAGCAATTCCGAAACAAGGTAATTCAGAAGAAAGGATGGGATGGAGTTAATGAGTTGTAGTTGAAGTCAGGGTGCCCGCCTGAAGAATGGAGTGGCGATTTAGTTTTGAAGTTGTAGTTGAAGTCAGGGAGCCCGCCCGAAGAATGGAGTGGCGATTTATTTTGAAGTTGTAGTTGAAGTCAGGGTGCCCGCCTGAAGAATGGAGTGGCAATTTAGTTTTGAAGTTGTAGTTAAAATCAGGGAGCCCGCCTGAAGAATGGAGTGGTGATTTATTTTGAAGTTATAGTGGAAGTCGGGGAGCCCGCCCGAAGAATGGAGTGGCGATTTTATTTTTGAAGTTGTAGTTGAAGTCAGGGAGCCCGCCTGAAGAATGGAGTGGCGATTAATTTTGAAGTTATAGTTGAAGTCAGGGAGCCCGCCTGAAGAATGGAGTGGCGATTAATTTTGAAGTTATAGTTGAAGTCAGGGAGCCCGCCTGAAGAATGGAGTGGCGATTTTATTTTGAAGTTATGGTTGAAGTCAGGGAGCCCGCCTGAAGAATGGAGTGGCGATTTTATTTTTGAAGTTGTAGTTGAAGTCAGGGAGCCCGCCTGAAGAATGGAGTGGCGATTTATTTTGAAGTTAAAGTTGAAGTCAGGGAGCCCGCCTGAAGAATGGATTGGCAATTTATTTTTGAAGTTGGTTGAGGAAAGCGGTAGAGTATAACGGAAATCCCCAGCATGAATCCAAGTTCATAATCGAAAGGAAGGCAACAAGGATCAGAAAGATAGGTTCAAACTTCAAAGGCAACAAGGATCAGAAAAATAGTTCGAAGATTACAAAGAAGGGACCAATGGTCGGAGTTCGGCAATCAAGACAGGCCGAAATAACAATTGTCGGAAGAGAAGAAGCATGCGAAGAAACCGCAGGACGGCAAGGAACATGACAAGATCAAGTGGAAAAGATAGATAAGAATTTGCAACACTGTAACTTAGTCTAGCTTCTTATTTTTCGTTTAGCACGGTGTAATAAGGAGATCGGTTAAGCAGTGGCAACAGCAGCAACAGCAACAACATCAGTAACAGCAAGAGTCCCAGCTACCAAAACTTCCCGAACTACATTGACCTGATTCCCTTTTAGCCAGGGATATGTAGGAGACCTTTTGAAGCAAGGTTCGGTCAAACTTTTCCAAAAAATGCTTCATATGGAGTGCTTGAACGGGCAAAAATCGCTCGTATCCGCTCACTTATCTTTGCACGAAAACTCCTCATGTTTCCGCGCAAAGAGGGGCAGCTGTGAGCACGTGATTTTTGCCCTATACGAGAATTACTCCCAAAATGTCAAAAATAAAAGAGTTTTGTGTTCGTTTGCAACATTTGTGGATTACACGTTCTTTTTCTTATTGTTTGCATTTGTGTGCCCGTGTCTATTTGTTTAAATTAAAATATGTTGCATTTATATTTTTAGGATTAGTTCCGTACTTAGAAATAGTTAAGTTTTATTTTTTTGAAAATGAAAAATCATAAAAAAAGGGGTATTTTTCGCATTTCTTGTCATTTAATGTACAATTTGGTAGTTAATTATATTAATTGTTACTAAAAATTAATTATAGGTGTTACAAGTCGATCTATGTATATATATATATATATATATATATATATATATATATATATATATATATATATATATATATATATATATATATATATATATATATATATATATATATGTATATGTATATGTATATATATATATATGTATATATAATGCAACATAGAGCTTAGTTTTAGGAAATAAGGAAATCAGATTTGGGCCAAAACCTAGTCCAAAACCAGGTCCAATCGAGTCATCTCTGGTCCAGTCCAACTCGTCCTCAATCGTGGCCGTTCATTGCGAATTGATCCTAGGGCCACGATCTCCCCTGTCTACCCGTTCAGGAAGCACCGATCTGGGCCGTTCGATTCAGTGGATCCAACGGCCAATGCTTCACCCCCAAAACCCGAGTTCGCCCGGCCCAATCTACTCACAGACCAACCCGGTTTCGATGATGCCCAAACGACATCGTTTGGATAAGTGAAATGATCCGGGCCGTTGATCCCATCAGATCAAACGGCCAGGATTCGTTTCCCACGCGAGTATATATTCTCAAAGGTTCACCCAGCCCCCAAGCCGGACCCCCCCTTACCTTCATCGTCTCTCTTAGAGACAAGCCAAGCCCCGCCTTCCCCCACCGCACTCCGCCGGCCGGAAATCGTCTCCGCCGGTGGCAGTAGGCCAATGGCCACCCAATCAACACCATAGCTCCCCCTAAACCTCCTCTACACAAATCTACGGTCCGTTAACCTCGAATCATCCCCAAACGTCTCGAATCTTCAATCGAAGATTCGAGTTAAAACCCAAACCACGCCAAACCACCCCAAATTCACACCAGTGACTCCTCACACCTCCCTCACACCCTTACTAACCGTGGTCCGGCTCGAATCTGGCCGGAACCGGTCGAGCCCCAAAAAGCGGCACCAAGAACCCTAGAAATCCAAATTTAGGTCTTTTGTTTAATTCAATGGGAATTGGGGTCTAATAGACCTTAGTCTAGGTGTTCTCAACTGAGAACACCCCGATTAAGGTCCATTGAACCCCAAAACAGATGAGTCCAGCTGGCCCGCTTCATGAATTTCTTCTGAGGTATTTGTTTCTTCTCTGGTCGATTTAATTCTGTTGTATGAGCATCCGTGTGTGCTTTGTTTGTGTTTTTATTTTTTATTTGTTATGTTTTCAATTTTTCGTATCAATTGTTCTGTCTTCTCCCCTCAAAGACCTTTTATTTGGTCAATTAGTATTCTGTTTTATTTGTTCGAATGTGCTTGTCATAGGATAGGTATTCGTTTCGATTAAGGTCGTCAAGCGTTTAATTCATATTTGATTGGTTCCTTGATTCTGCCTGAAATATATGGAATCAAACTGTAGGTCGTTCATTTGTTATCAATTATGTATGTTGTCATCGACTAATCAATGTGGTCGATTAGTCTCGTAGGTCTTGTTTATTAGCATTTTAGGGCAGAATTGGACACTATAAATCACTGTTGAATCGAGAGTTCCTTTCTTTTGAACTGTTTGTTTAATTAAGTGATGAATTGGATATAGTTGTTGTTAGTTAAGGATTAAAGGGTGTAACCAATGAAGTGTAGTGCACATTAGGACTGTAGTTGGATTAGAATCTGGAGTTTGTTAATTTTAAAGTAGATATTAACAGAATTAGCATTTCTTAGGTTTTAAAACTACCTTGCCCATGAGTTAAACTAGTGGAACCTGCTGTTACAGCAGGGCATCCCACCAGGCCTGCACTTATCATTTTAATATAAAAACCCCATGCTTAGACAAGTTTAAGTGGAAAAACAGAGCAGGGTATGGGCTGGCCAGAGGGGAAAACAATTCTGAAGATAGGCTGGCCAGTTGGGAATTTGAATATATAGAGAGGATACAGACGAATATTGGACATTCATACATACAGAGATCTTAGACAGACATACATAGTGATAGAGAGCATTGGGGAAGTATTCTGGGAAATACAGTGATAGGCAGACCTTAGGAGGTGACTCGGAAACATATAGAGAGAGGTATACACACACAGGGATTTGGAGTATTTTGATTAGCTTTCAGTCTCAAGGAGAAATACTGTTTCATACAAAAAAAAGCCATATCATAAAATACTGTTACATCGAGTGTTCCAGTGGTTATCACCTGGGAATCAGTTGTTTTTCAGGTCAAAACTTGGTATTTTTTTGAGTGAATCACTGCCTGAAATCCTCATTTGTTGGCATTGGTGTGACTGTTTGGTTCCGCTATAATTGGTCTTGGGTAATCGACTTTTGAATCACATTTGGTTCTGCTGGGTTGTTTTTTTTGACTGGTCATTGTCAAATTGCTTGCTGGTTGCTGTTTGGTTACTTTGTTGCTGTGGTTGAGTGCCTACTGCTGTTGCTGTGAATTGCTTGCCGCTTCATCACTAACCTCCTTTTCTTTTGCTCTTCAATACCCAGGTACACATTTGTGAGCTCACTTTGATGTAACTGGGAAGAGAAGTTTAAAAAATGAAATGCTCGCAGATTCATATGTATTGATAGGCTTTTTCTGTTATCCAAATGGATAGATTGTAGTTAAGTAAATGTAGTGAATGCTAATTCTTAGATTTCATGCCATACGGATAATAGACATACATGTATATCTTTGTGGACTGTTGATCCATTTCAACTCATTCCCAGAAGCATGAAAAATCTGTTAGTTGTTGGTTCTTGGCTTAAGTTGCGTTATTAGTTTAAATGTAATATAGTTTAGCACCTCAGTAGGAATAATAACCACCTCACATTTCAGCGTGTTATTTCAAAATTCCCAGTCACAATATCGTTAGTTGTTTGAACAAATGAAGTCGATTGAGATAAAGTTAGTAGTTCTCAAATGTTAGTGATTCATATGTTGGGGATTAATGTGAAGCTCAGTAGTTGTTAAAACAAAAACTAGGTCCACTTGTCGGCAATTGGGTTCAATTTAAGGATTTTGGTATATATATTTGGACATAGCATAAGCTTGGGCTTCCGAGTTAGGCAGTGGTGAGAACTAAGAGGTTTACCCCTTTCTGTTTAGATCTGGACTTGAACTTGAAATTCGAATTTTACATTGTTAATTAAATTAGGACAAGTTAGTTCAAATGGATAATTAATACCAGTCACTCTGAAAATTCAAATAACGCGTTAGTGTAAGTAGCCGTACATTTGACATCATAAAATTTTCTTAGTTTAATCGATTTGCACGAGTCATTGACAGAAATCAAGGTAGCTAGGAATGAGAAGTTCAAAATATAAGATTTAACCAAATAATGCTTAAACAACAATTAGTCACTAGGTTTCACTCTCAATTTATGATTAGAGATGAAACATGTACGAAATGTAGTATCTATGGGTCGACCTTCAAATAAAAAGTGAAATGAGCCTCGTTAGAAGACAAAACACACGGGGTCTTCAATTAATTGTAATAAATGTAGACTCGGGAAGGCCGTTTATCGAATTTCACGGTCTTTCACAAAGTTAACAACACGATAGACTCTTTAGGCACGATTTGTAAATAAAATACTTTCCTAATTACGGGTGCGCATTTATGTGACCCAAATCTTACTCTCGGCGAAACTGAAATACATTAAAGTCGCAGGCGTACTGGTTGCGGTGCGGCTCGAAATGTGTTTTCGTGACGTTGCAATTCTTCTAAAAATTAAAGCGAAATATAAGAGCACACAAATAACATATATAAAGAAATCAGATAGAAACAAAAATTGCAGTTGAGCGACCGTGCTAAAACCACGAAATCCGGGAGTGCCTAACACCTTCTCCCGGGTTAACAGAATTCCTTATCCAGTTTTCTAGTTTCGCAGACTATATTACAAAGTCATAAATTTCCTCGGTTCGGGATCAAACCGGTGACTTGGGACACCATTATTTTCCCAAGTAGCGACTCTGAATTAAATAAATTGGTCCCGTTTCGATTGTCCTTTAATTGGAAAAACTCCCTCGCGCTCTCGCGGGTGCGGAAAAAGGAGGTGTGACAATCGCATTGATGGGACTGGGCTAAGCTATGCAATCGTGAATCAATCTATCCAATCGCATAGAACAAAATTTGGGCAATAGAAACTTACACTATGTGATCGCGGAACTCCTATGCGATCGCATAGAGCAACATACCAGAACACTAGAACTAGATTTTCTAAAACTTTTTTTTAAGTTCAATACACCCCGAAATGCCTCCGAAATAGTCTCGAGCCCTCGAGGCTCCTAACCAAACACACACACTAACTCAACAACATCCTACAAACTTAAACGTGCGATCAAATCGCCAAAATTCAAAAACAAGGAATCAGATATGAAAATCACTAGTTTCTCATCAAACTTCATAAACTTTCAAATTTAGAGTTTTAGGTTCGAAACACGCCAAACGATGTCCGATTTCAACCGAAATTCATAGAAACATCTTAAAACACATACTCCTTCCATTTCAATTTATGTGACCCTATTGCCTTTTTGGTCCGTGCCAAAAAAGGATGACATCTTTCCTTATTTGGAAACAATTTACCTTTATGCAATAATTTATTGTAACACAAAATATATGTGCCTCATTTTACACCACAAGTTCAAAAGACTTCTCTCTTTTTTAAAACTTTGTGCCCAGTCAAATGGGTTCACATAAATTAAAATATAGGGAGTATAAGACCTGTACCGGGTGCCAGAACCAAAATACGGGCTCGATACCAACACGTGCTAATCAATATTCAGTTCAATTTCTCTTAAAAATTTCAGAAAAACAATTTTACTCAAAAATTAATTTGTTGGGCTTGGGACCTTGGAATTCGATTCCGGGCATATGGCCGAGTCCCATATTTTTCTAAGGATCCTCCGGGACCGTCAAATCATGGGTCCGGGTCCGTTTACCCAAAATATTGACCAAGTTCATTTTAATACAAAATATTTAGTATTTTCATAGAATTTCACATATATGCTTTCTGGCTACTCGCCCGGACTGCGCACACAAATCGAGGCAACTAAGAGGAGGTTTTCAAGGCCTCGAAAGCATGAAAACAGAGAGAAAATAGGCGATGAAGCTTTGAATCATCATATTTTTCACCTCTAAAATAACCGTTCATCCTCGAACGAACAAAAGAAAGAAGTACCTGAGTCGGGAAATAAATGAGGATAACAGCTCCGCATATCAGACTTGGACTCCCGAATCGATGCCTAAGGGGGCTGACCTCTCTACTGAACATGAATAGAAGGAAAATTATTGGATCTCAATTGTCGAACCTGGCGGTCCAGAATAGCTACTGGCTCTTTCTCGTAGGATAAGTCCTTGTCCAACTAGATACTGAAGTCTAACACGTGGGCTGGATCTCCGAGATACCTCCGAAGCATGGATACATGAAAAACTGGATGCACGACTGATAAGATAGGTGGCAATGCAAGTCTATAAGCCACCTCTCCCACTCGATCAAGAATCTCAAACGAACCAATAAATCTAGGTGCTAAGCTTGCCCTTCTTCCCAAATCCCATCACGCCCTTCATAGGCGACACTCAGAGCAATACTCGCTTACCTACCATGAACGCTGCATCTCGAACCTTACAATCTGCATAGCTCTTTTGCCTGGATTGAGCCGAATGAAGCCTATCCTGAATGATCTTGACCTTGTCCAAGGCCTCCTAAACCAAATCCGTACCTATCAACCGAGCCTCTCCCGGCTCAAACCACCCAATCGAAGACCGACACCGCCTACCATATAATGCCTCATAAGGAGCCATCTGGATGCTCGACTGGTAGCTATTGTTGTAGGCAAACAACGCTAAAGGCAAAAATTGATCCCACGAACCCCAAAAGTCAATAACACAAGCACGAGGCATATCCTTCAAAATCTGAATAGTCCGCTCGGACTGACCATCCGTCTGAGGATGAAACGTTGTGCTAAACTCCACCTGTGTGCCCAAAGCTCGCTGAATGCACCCCATAAGCATGAGGTAAACAGTGTATCCCGATCCGAAATGATTGATACCAGCACACTATGACGGCGAACAACCTCCCAGATATAAATCTCAGCTAATCTCTCGGATGAATAGGAGACTGCCAAAGAATCAAATGTCCTGACTTGGTTAGCCTATCAACAATATTCCATATCGCATCGAACTTCTTCCGAGTCAACAGAAGTCCGGTAATGGCATCCATAGTGATCCTCTCCCACTTCCACTCCGGAAGCTCAATCTTCTGAAATAAACCACTGGGCATCTGATGCTCGTACTTAACCTGCTAATAGTTCAAACAAAAAGCCACATATGCAACAATATCCTTCTTCACCCTACTCCACCAATAATGCTTCCGCAAGTCCTGATACATCTTCGCGGAGCCTGGATAAAAAGAGTACCGGGAACTGTCGGCCACCTCTAAGATCAACTCTCGAAGTCCATCCACATTGGGCACGTAAACTCGCCCCTGCAATCGCAAAACTCCATCCGCATCTAAGCTAACCTGCTGGGCACCTCCAGGCTGCACCGTGTCCCTGATGACACACAAATAAGGATCATCAAACTACCGATCACGGATACGCTCCAAAAATTACCGTGCATGTCAACACACGACTGGGCTCAAAAATATGCAATCTCATGAACTGATTGGCTAGGGCCTGAACATCGAAAGCAAGCGGCCTCTGACGGACTAGACTATAAGCAAGGCCTAAAATGGGACCTATCAAGACGCAAAACTGGCCCAAAATGCATTCTTCTTTTCCGAGAGTAAAATAAAAGTATCACAGACAATAAAAATATAATTAAAAATTAACTTTAACTGAAATGAAATTAAAACAGAATTATTGTTTCAAAAGGCTATACTAGTAAAATCATCGTATCTTTGAAAATGAAGCTAAAATATTTTTTTTTGTATTTTTTGAATTTTATGATAGATAGATAAACTAAAAGAAACAAGATACAATATCAATTACCTAAATAAAAGAATTTTTTTTATATAATTTTTATTTTTGTGAGAAAATAAAGTAAAAAGGTCAAAACTAATTAAAATAATATTATTAGGACTAAACTAAATATTTAAATACTAAAATATATAAAATTTTCGGGAGGGTCAAAAATTACATGTCTACAAATGCATATAAATAAATGAGTTAAATGGATGAAAAATACGTAAAAATCTCAATACTCCTTCCAGATAAAAATTTTCAACTACATATTATTCTAAGACCTATGAACAGAAGATAACAATAATTCTCATGGGGAATCAAGAATATAGACAACCCTACTATTTTTATGAATAGAGTATTTTATAGAAACTGTGTATATTGATTCAAACACCGTACCCTATTGAATAGGGATCCAGGAAGGGAAAAAATCGAAGATTTCACATGGTACTTTTATCAATCTGATATATTTCGTACCTTTCGTTCAATGAGAAAATGAGTCAAATTCTACAGGACCAAACCTATGTGACTTAAGGAATGATATAAAAAAAAAGACGAAAAATATTCATATAAATTAATATGAAATAGAAGAACCCAGATTCTAAATGAACAAATTCAAACTTGAAAAGGATGTTCCTTATTCTTGAAGAATGTGGGGGCAAAGGGATTGATCAAGAAAGATATTTTGTTCTTATTATCTATAAGATTGTGATTGGATCCGCATATGTTTTGTAAAGAGAATAATCTTTTCCTTTGAAAATAATAAAAAATGGACACTGTCCAATTGGAACATGAAAACGTGACTAAATCGGTCCTAGTTACTTTTCGGGGCAGAGTGGAAAAAGGGGAGATTCTCGAACGCGGAAAGGATCCAATGAATTCGAAAGAATTGAACGATGAGCGGTATGAGGTGAAAATATCATGTACGGTTCTGTGGATTGGCAGTAAATCTGTCGACTTTTCCACTATCACCCCAAAAAACCAAACTCTGCCTTACGTAAAGTTACCAGAGTACGATTGACCTTTGAATTTGAAATAACTTCTTATATATCCGGTATTGGCCATAATTTGCAAGAGCATTCTGTAGTCTCAGTAAGAAGGGAAAGGGTTAAGAATTTACCCGGTGTGAGATATCAAATTGTTCGAGGAACCCTACTGTAAAACGTTACCCTGCCATAATGTGATGGGCTTCCAATGCAAATAAAAAGTAACCAATCCAATAGTATTTAACATCCAAAAAAAGTGCCAAATAAAATGCATCCCATGTCGAGATATCACAAGTACCGCCTCGTCCTGACCCATCACACGCAAAACTATAACCGAAATCCTTTTTATCTGGTATTAACTTGGAACAACGTGCATTTAAAGCACCTTTTACTAAGATCAATGTAGTTGTATGTAAACCAAGAGCAATAGCATGATGAACCAAAAAGTTTCCAAGACCTATTGTTAAAAATAATGAATTACTATTTTCATTAACAACATTTAACCAACCCAGCAGCCAGATGCTTCGACCCACATTGAATGTTGGACCACTCGTTGAAGATAAAAGTACATCGAATGAGCAGATTTTATCCATTGAGAAAATATAAGTTCAATCAAGATTTGCTTCTCCGGAGTGCCAAAAGCAAGCATGACATCATTATGAACATAAAGTCCCAGGGTATGAAATCCCAGAAAAAGGCTGGCCCAACTTAAAGGAGATATGATAACTTCTTTATTCTTTAAAGAAGCTTGAGTAATAAAGTCTTGTGCTATATTTTTGAACTTGGTAAAATGAAATGGTTTAATAATTAAAAAATGAGATTATTCAGGAATACACATTGAATGCTGAGGTTACACATTGAATTTCTGGTAGTAGACCCATAATAAAAAAAAAGTGTTTGTAATTGTTCAAGAAGAAATGAAACAAAAGATATGGAGGAGTAGGTAGCGAGATAGATGACTAAAAGCTGATGATCTTTGCCTCTTACTAGTAAAGGAAAAAGAGGGATAATGGGCGATTTGACAGCAAAAGCAATAAAAAATCCAATATAGAATATTATTTCTATAACCACATGATATGACTGATTAACTGATGTTTCAAAATTTAATGTTGATTCATTAGAACCATATAAAGCAACATCCAAAACTCCCATTAAGAGAAAAACAGAACCCCCCGCCATGTACAAAATAAATTTTGTAGTTGAGTACAGACATTTTTTTCCTCCCCACATGCATAGAAGTAGATAAACAAGAATTAATTCTAACTCCCACATAATGAAAAAAAAGTAAAAGGTCCTGAGATAAAAATGATCCAATTTGACCACTATACATTGCTAATATGAGAAAATTGAATAATCAAGAATCTCGAGTAACTGGCCAAGCCGCTAAAGTAGCTAAAGTAGTGATAAATCCTGTTAATGGGTCCTATAGAAAGTCCATCTATTCCTTTTCTCCAATGGAAATCAAAAATATTGATCCATTTATAATCCTCCACTAGTTGGATTGATGGATCATTCAATTGGAAATGATAACAAAATGCATAAGTAGTTAGAAGGAGTTCTAAAATACATATACATATTGTATACCGCCTAATTACCCTATTTCCTTTATGGGAAAGAAAGAAAATTAAGGAACCCGCAAATATTGGAAAAACTATAATTATTGTTAACCAAGGAAAATAATTCGTAGTAAAGACAAGATACAGTTGGACCATAAAAACCCCTGCTCAAAATATTTTTATCTTCGAGCACAGATTTGTCGGTAAAAAAAATTAAATGGATTCAAGTAGAGTTTTCTCGAACGTATAATAAGCTAGACCCATATTGCGAGTTGTTTCATGCCATAAATAAACTCAGACACTCAAGAAATCTATTGGACATGCGGATTCACATCTCTTACAACCAACACAGTCCTCTGTTCGTGGAGCAGAAGCAATTTGTTTAGCCTTACAACCGTCCCAAGGTATGATTTCTAATACATTTGTGGGACAAGCTCGGACACATTGAGTACATCCTATACACGTATCATAAATCTCTACTGAATGTGACATTGAGTCTGTACGTTTTTGAATGTTATAAATTTTCGATCTACTAAACTTAGAAACGAATCATATAATCATAATATATTTAGATACCAGATGAATCAATGAGTTATCATAATCTTTTAATCAACCCCCTTCTGAGATATGAGAGAGGGCCAAATTACTTTGAATTCTTATGTTTTGCAAATAAGACCACATTTTACGTAGCAAACATGCTAATTAAAATCGATTTGTCAATATTAGAATATAGATTATTAATACTAATTATTCAACCAATTTTATTGGTTTATACGAGTCGATTTTCTGTTACGGTAAATTGATGAAATAATAGCCAGTCCAATGGCTGCTTCAGCGACTGCAATAGCTATAACAAAAAATGAGAAAATGTAGCGGTATCTGAAAACATATCTTGAGGATGCCCTAAAGCGCTCATGGTATCATTGTGAATACACAAACCAAAACTGTGAAAGCCTAGAAATACCTAATGACAAAACCAGATTCATAGGTTGTTTCTCTTAAGACGAAAATGTACGATTGCAATCACGAAGGGTTTCGACCTTATGTCATCATGTTCATGTTATTTTGTTAAGTAACTTCTGGGTTACAGGTGTACATTTTACCAGAGGTTTCTAATCTACCCTGTGTTATTTCTGTTGAAGCATATACACGGGGGTGGGTGCAAGGCGGACGATTTTAAAGTGAACTCCCCATTCATTAGATAGTGTCACCAAGATTTTGCAATCCGCTGCCAAATTTATTCCAATTCCAAGAGGTGGGTTGCCTTAGTAAATAGGAGAGAAAATCGAATCAAATTCTTCGTTTTTACTACAACTTTACAAAAAAAAATAGAATTAAACTTGTGACACGTTCACTAAAAAAATACCTTTGTAGCCAATCATTTATCTAATATTTATGAATTATGGGCGAACGATGGTAATTGAACCCGCGCATGGTGGATTCACTGATCCACTTGGCTACATACTTACATTCCGTTTTTATATTAATTATTTAAATTAGAAAACAAAAAGATTCAAGTTCGAATATTTCTCTTCTTTCTTATTTCTAGGATATTATTATTTTAAAACTAAGAATATGAAATCAAAATTTATTTTTTTAAAATAAAAATAAAAAAAGATATAGTAACAATAGCAAGAAAAGAAACAAGTAATATTTCTACAATTTTAAATGAATACAAAATAAAAATAGAATACTCAATTATGAATAAATGCAAACAAACCTCTCCTTCTTTTTCTATAATGTAAACAAAAAATCTATGTAAGTAAAATACTAGTAAATAAAAAAAAGAAGGAGCAATAACACCCTCTTGATAGAGCAAGAAAATGTTTATTGCCAATTTCTTTACAAAGCCTCCTATAGACTAGACTGAGATCTTATCCATTTGTAGATGGAGCATCGATAGCATCTAGGTCTAGAGGAAAGTTGTAAGCATTACGTTCATGCATAACTTCCATACCAAGGTTAGCACGGTTAATGATATCACCCCAAGTATTAATTAGACGATCTTGACTGTCAACTACTGATTGGTTGAAATTGAAACAATTTAGGTTGAAAGCCATAGTGATGATACCTAAAACGGTAAACCAAATACCTACTACAGGCCAAGCAGCCAGGAAAAAATGTAACGAACGAGAGTTGTTGAAACTAGCATATTGAAAGATCAATCGACCAAAATAACCATGAGCGGCTACGATGTTATAAGTCTTCCTCTTGATCGAATCTATAACCTTCATTAGCAGATTCATTTTCTGTGGTTTCCCTAATCAAACTAGAGTTACCAAGGAACCATACATAGCACTGAATAGGGAACCGCCAAATATACCTGCTATGCTTAACACGTTTACTCATTTCTTCAGTATAATTTGGACCATTCCAAACGAACGAAGGATCTTATTTCGTGAATTATTTGAATAAATCTGCTTTTACGAAATGTGAACGAAATAACACTTGAATTCCTTGAAATCTTGGACGAATTTGTTCTGCTTTGAACATTTTTGAACTAAAGAATGGATTTAAACTAAAACTTGTTCCAACGTTTTTTTGAAGTTTGGTTGAAGATTCTGTTTTCTGAATTTGGACGAAAGTTTCTTGGACCTAAAGCTTCTGACTTCAACGTTTTTATGTATGAAAGTTTGTTGGAATGAAGACTTGTAAGGATTTCATTAGCTTCTAACCTAAACAAAGAAGGCAAAGTTTCCTTGTTGCGTTGGAATTTAATCTCACGTTCTGCCCCTTACCCCAAAGCATGAATTAGACAATTCTTTTAGTTGTATCATTTAGATGGCATATAGATAGCCACCTAGGATAGTAGACCTTAAGAGTCATTGCTTTGATTTTGTTGATTTTTGCCACGTTTTTTCGGAGGTTAATTTAATTATTTTCATCCACTTATTAGTTAACTAGATATTGTCATGTTACTCGATAATTAATCAAGTGCCCGTATAATTTAAAAATTACCATAAATTACTTAAAATTATATTTATTTTTAAAATACTTCTATATACTTTATATATTATATTATCATGATCATATGGTACCTTGTATGTTACTAGTTTATAATTATCGGATATTATCACTCGATTTGTATTTTATTCCAAATTGGCCACTTTCAACGAAACTCATTTTCTTTAATCTGTGTACACCTTTATCCTTCCTAACACATATTTATTCTTGTTGTAAATAGCGTAAGTACGCTAATACCATGATGATCTCATCCCCGAGTCTAAGTCGGTTAACTGAAAACAAACTTTTAACGTACAAAAATGCGAGACGTAACATCCTTCCTCCCTTAGAAACATTCTTCCTCGAATGTTCGACGCCCCGTGATCCATATAACTTTAGTAGGGTCGCCTTTGTAACAATACTAGTACCAATTCTCCTTGTAGAAGTTTAATAATCCAACTCCACACAGGACCATAACTATGAATAACGACAATGGCCTCGCATGGATAACCGATCCAAGAATTTATACACGTACCTTATGGTTATGATGTTTCAGTCGGACCCTACTCTGGAGGAGGAAATAAGTAGGAATATCTAGACTTCATGTCTTCCTCGATCGCCCAAGTTATTTCTTCCACATTGTTGTACCTCTAAAGTACTTTAACGGAGTTTACCTCCAAATTCCGCAACTTGCGGGATCTAGGATGGAAACCAAAACTTCCTCGTATGATAAGTCTTATGTAATCTGTACATCATTCATGGACACCACTCGGATAAGATCGCCAATGAACTTCCGTAACATAGATAAATGGAAAACTAGATGAAGACTCCAATTCTGAGGGCAGTTCTAACTCATATGCTACTTGGCCCACTCTTCGTGATCCTATAAGGACCAATATACCGTGGGCTAAGTTTGCCTTTCTTGCCAAACCTCATCACACCCTTCATAGGTGACACTTTTAAGAATACCCAATCATCAGCCCTGAACTCTAAATCTCGACTTTGCATGTCAAAATATGACTTCTGACGTTTGTGAGATGTCAATAGTCGATCTCAAATCAACTTTACATTTTCTATGGCTTGCTGAACCAAGTCTAGCCTATGTAATCCAAATTCTCTAACATCGAACCACCCTATAGGCAATCTGCATTTCTGTCTGTAAAGAGCTTCATATGGATCCATCTTAATACTGGAATGGTATTATTATTATAGGCGAAATCAATAAGCGGTATATGATCATTCCAACTACCTTTGAAGTTTATTACACAAGCTCGTAACATATCATCTAGTGTCCGAATAGTACGCTCAGCCTGTCCGTTTGTCTGGGGATGAAATGTTGTACTAAAACTTACTTGAGTTCCCAATCCTTTTCGGAAGGACCTCCAGAAATTAGTTGTAAATTGAGCTCCTCTATCCGAGATAATAGATACAAGGACACCATGTACTCATACTATCTCCTTAATATAAATCCTTGCATAATTCTCTGAGGAATATGTAGTTCTAACGGGCAGAAAATGGGATGACTTTGTAAGCCTAGCAACAATTACCCATATCGAATCAAACTTACATTGGGTATGAAGTAAGCCTACAATGAAATCCATATTGATAACTTCCCATTTTCAAGTCGGAATCTCCATAGCATGCAATAATCCATCGGGTTTTTGATGCTCAATCTTAACATGCTGACAGTTAGAATATCGAGAAACAAATTCTGCTATATCCTTTTTCATTCTATCCCACCAATACACTTCCCTGATATTATGATACGTTTTTGTTGCTCCTGGATGGATTGAATAACGAGAATAGTGAGTTTCTCCCATAACTTGCCGATGCAGCCCTGCAACATTAGGCATACATAATCATCCTCGATATATGAGGACCCCATCTTCTGTAGTTTCAAATGGCATTTTCACCTTTTGAAGGGTGGTATCCCTATAATGAACTAACACATGATCCTCCACTACTAAAAAGTAGGCCTACGGGAACAATTGTTTTGGCAACGGTTATAAAACCATTGTAATAGATTAGGTACAGTAACGGTTACAACCGTTACAATAGAGTTTGGATGAAACCAGCATACTTTAGATACTAAACCGTTCCCGTTGACAGTTCATCATTACCATTGGTCTTCTCTATAGGAACGATTTTGTCAACCGTCCCTATAGGACTATTTGTAGTAACCATTTTGGAAATTTTGTAATATAGGAATGGGTATTTTGTTCCCTCCTCATTTCCCCTCTGAATTTTGCTAACCCCGCCGATATAACCCATTTTTTCTTTTATTTCGGATTTATTTTATTTTGTTAAATATAATAAACAACAACAACAACTACCCAGTATGTTCCCACAAAGTGGATCTGGGGAGGGTAATACGTACACAGGCCTTACCCCTACCCGAAAGGGTAGAGAGGCTGTTTCCGGCCGACCATCGGCTCAGAAAAAGAGAGAGAAAATCAACAAACAAAACAAAACAAAACAAAACAATGTTAGTAAATTCGGGATAAATCAAATAAATAATTATTTAAATATAAAAGCAGAAATAGAATGACATGCAATAATACCAATCAGTTACTACCTACCATAAGAGGCACAATACAATACATTAATTAACTATAGAGATCGCTATCAAACCCCACTCAGCCCCTAACAGAAGTACTAAGAATTCTAGAAGGCCCTACCCTACAACCCTAATACTAGACCTCCAAACTTTCCTATCGGTGTCTTCGTAAATCCCCATTCTAGCTACTTCCAATGCTCTCGTCTTCCTCACTTGTAGAGACAGAAAAATGAAACCCTCGGCTCAAAGTCCATCAAAGATCCAATTGATGGAACCGTAGACAAACTGAAACCTAATACACAGTGAAGGAGAGATTTTTTTAGCAATGGCGGAAGAGAAGAAGAAAGAACAAGCATTTATACCACCTCCACAATACAATTTGGACACAAACTGGAATGCTTGTCTTGATTTGGGGGTTTGCTGTTTCGCTTACTTTTCCTTAATCGGTGGGCTTTGCTGGTCTTCTCCTCTTCCGTGAGTTCCTTCCCCCCCCCCCCCCAACAAACTCACAATTTTGACTTTCCTTTATGTTGTTTCTATGATTTTTTTGTTTTGCTTATTATTGTTTGTGTGACCTAATTCTTATGAAATCGGTATTGATTGGATGAAATTGGGAAAATGCTGAAATGGGTGTCTTTTTTCATTTTCAAAATATTATAGTTTTGTGGATTGTACCGAGATGATTGAAGCTGGAGTTAGAGATTTTGCTTACCAGCTTCTTCTGTTATTTTATCACAGGAGTGGAAATGCTTTTATGATTTTTTCCCCCTATAATACTGTTTAGTATTTTGGAAATTGGAGAAGTTTTGTTGCTTAGTTATTTTTTGCGGTATGGTGATTGTGGAATTGGTATCGGAACAAAAAAATGAAACTATGTGCGCGCGTTATTAATCTTGTATTCTTGGCAGTGTTCCAAACCTAAATTCTAACCTTCCTCAATTCACCTACCGAACCTATTCTCGCCTTCCTTAAATCACCATCCTAAATCCCTCATTTGCAAATCACCGTCCCAAATACCCAGCTTTTGGTTTATTCGTAAATCACCAGAAAAATTCCTCAAATCGCATTGCTGGTGATTTACTTTCATCTCATCTGCATTTGGTCCTTAATTCCCAAATCCTCAAATCTATTTGTCAACTAAAAATCCCCAAATCTCGATTGCTAACCCATAACTCCCAAACCCACGAAGTCCCAAAGGACTCCATTTGTTTCACTCGAATGATCTGAAGAACATAGGAATAATTTAAAGGCAGCGGTTACGGGTGTAGAAAATATTTTAAATCACGAGAAAGTTTCGACTCAAAAGGCAATCAGTGAGAAATCAACTTCAGATAATTTTTCCTTTGTAATTTGGGCATTATATTATATAATCGTTCTTTTTTCCTTTAAGCTTTATGGTGTTTTTTCCTTTAAGCTTTATGGTGTGAGCAATGTATATGATATCACTTCACTGTATATTCTTGCCTAGTTTCTCAAATTAATTTTCTAACTTAGTTAAGGCACACAAAATACCAATGCCTTTTGGGAGATGACCGAAGCAGCTTTGGAGATTTTGTGTAAGTCAGGTCTAGCAGTCAGTTTTCAGCAAGTATTTAAATCTCTATGTTTATATCCTATTAGGAATGGCAAACGGTGCGGGGCGGGGCGGGTTGCTTTGGAGATTTTGTGTAAGTCAGGTCTAGCAGTCAGTTTTCAGCAAGTATTTAAATCTCTATGTTTATATCCTATTAGGAATGGCAAACGGTGCGGGGCGGGGCGGGTTACATTGTTTGCGGGCGGGGCGGGGCGGGGCATAATTATTTTTAAAAAAATTAACGCGGGGCGATGCGGGTTGCGGGTTATTAAAAACCTAATGTCTAAAACTCTAAATCCCTAACGCTAACTGCTTACGGCCAGCGTCCAGCAGTCTACCACTTAGTCTAAATCCCTTATACAGTCACGCTCAGGCCACAGCGCACTCAGCCCGTCGGTCTTCGCCAGAGTGCCCTTCCGTCAGCCCTCACTGAAAAAAATAACATATGTGTATTGGTCATATAACAAAAGTCTTTTAATTTTTCTGATCTTTGTGAAATTTGGAACTGTGATGCCTTTGCACAAGTATTTTAACTTGGGTTTTAATGCATGACAGGAAATTTTCAATAAACTCAGCCTATAATGTCAGGAGTAATATTAAAATTACTATAGAGTAAATTAAATATTTTTTTATGGCTATATTTATCATAAGACTTCAAGCAGTTATAGGTGTGTCCTAGTAATAAATAAGTTAAAGTGGAAGAGAACTGGAAACTCCAAGTTCAAATCTCAGCCGAGGCAACAAAAAAATTTGTTATATGACCAATACACAGATGTTTCCATGGTTTACTAGATCGGATTAAAAAATTAAAAAAATATATATGCGGGACGGGGCGGGGCGGTTTTTCGCGAAGCGGGCGGTGCGGTTTTTCGCGGGGCGGGGCGGATTGGAGTATTTGCGGGTGTGTGCGGGTGTGACCCGCCCCGCCCCGCACCGTTTGCCATCCCTATATCCCACCAAAACCATATTCTTCAGAATAAACAATTATTCTTACAGAATAAACCATGTTCTCGGTGCTAGTTTGTTTAAATGTTTATGCGAAATCCTGCAGTACGAAGTCCCCTAACATATGTCAAACTAAGGACGCCAATGATGTTTTGTGTCTTAATACAGCTCCACATTTACATAATACTTATTACTTCTAGCTTAGAAAGCTCTTACATGTGAAAGTCCAAGATTGTTGCTTTATTAAAGGAATGTTCCAGATAATTGCTTCAAGGCCAAACTCCTATTATCCCTCTCTTTTTTATTATATACTTTGCTCTAAACTGGATATCTACTATATGTTCATGCTTGTTATGTTCTATGATCTCTCATTTTCAAATAATATTGTGAATTGAAGCATGGTTTCATGAAACAACGCATGAATCTAAGCTTAAAACAATAAAGAGAATATAGTTATTACATGTCCATTTTCTTACCTTATCAACTATGTAAGTATATGTTTTATGCATTGTGATGAATTTGTTGTCTGGCCATCGTTCACTACAACGAGCCTCCACAAAGCCATATATTGGTTGACAGAAAACCTAATAAGGACAATGTATATTTGAGCAATGAGTTTAAACTTTATATATTGTGTAAAAGAAAAAATATTCACTCATAAGTGACCTAAAAGATAATAATAACTGCTCATAATAAGTGAAGTTCGTATAGTGTACTACATGTCTTTACATCATTAGGTAAAACTATACCAAAAGATAATAATAAGTAACTGCTCGTGATAATAAGTGAAATTTGATATAGTGATAGTGTACTATAGGTTTTTACATCATCAGGTTAAATTACAACATCATGTAACTCTTAATACCAAGTTTAATACGATAAGAAAAACAGTGAAAAGAAATTGATATATAACTAATTAACTTGCAATGCTAATGTGATATTCTCTATACTGTATATAACTTTAATTCTACATGGATTTTGTTTTTTAAAAAAATAAGACAGACAATAATCTGAACTTTGGTGACATATTCTTTTTTTTTAGTAAATTATTATTCTCCTACCATGTATATTATATTGTTCTGATGAGTTGTGATGAGCCTATGTTGTCTTTTGTTTGACTTGGTATTTCGTTGGATTTATGCTTCCATTAATATAAAAGCGCAACAATTTCACGGGCATAGGTGCTCAACTCTTTGGAAATGGAAAGCATGAATGCAATTAAATGTTCTGAATGTGAATATCAGTGGCTATAATCTATTGACATAAGCAGTGTTACAGTAATAGTTGTTCAAATTAAGTAGCTTTCGATATATTCATCCTGACCTGAAAGCTCTATTTTTGGATATCTGTATCTCCTGAATAGATGGTATCCCATAATGATGATCCATTTTTCAAATCCAAGAATTGATATAAATGGGCATGGTGGTGTTGTTTCATCTCTCTTCGCTTTCTATTTTTTGAGTATCCTCACTTTATCTCTACCTTTTGTGTCTGCAAGTTTTGTGCCTGTTGATTTTGTCTTCGGATCTGTGTATTGTGATATTTTTACCATTATGTAATATGGATGTTGCTGATGCTATGTTTGCACTAGATGCACACATGTTTCGCCATATTTTCTTTCTGTATCCTGCTTGATGACACTGAACAATTGCTCCATTTTCTGCATCGTAATTCTTCCATATAGCCATTTCAACAGTACATTCTTGTCCATGAAATGGGGGGTGTGTTTAACTTTTGAACTTTATCATCCTTTACTTCATGCATATTGTTGCTGATTGCTATATTTTCTCCAGGTGCGCACATGTTTGGCCATGTTTGCAACAGATGCGCACATCATTGAAGTAATCAGTTTTGCTGTTGATTGTGTCTGCGATACAATGATAACATATGCCTATCATGATGTGCCTCTCTTCATGTGATATCGAAATGTTGATTTGCACTTCAATATCACTGTCACACCTCCATTTGGCGCGCCCCCTTACCCCGGATGGGTAAGGGAACGGGCGAGGGAGTTTTTTCCAATTTTAAGTGACCATATTCGAAACGGGATTATTTTATTTATTTCAGAGTCGCCACTTGGAATAAATTATGGTGTTCCAAGTCACCGATTTATTCAAATCCCGAATCACGGAAATTTCGACTTTCCAAATTAAGTCTGCGAACCAGAAATTCTAAGTAAGGAATTCTGTTGACCCGAGGGAAGGTGTTAGGCACCCCCGAATTTCGTGGTTCTAGCACGGTCGCTTCAACTATTATTAATGGCTAAAAATATCTGATTTTTATACATGTTTATAAATTACGTGCTCTGATTAAACTTTAAATCGCTCTGTTTACTTGAAATTGTACCAAAAGAAAAACTAATTACAACATAGACTCGGATTTTTGACAAATAGGTAAATCAAAAATGTATCCGAATTACTTACTTCGAACTATGCCGATTAAAGTAATTGTAAGACTAGGCCAAAAAAATCAATTTATTTAAAAGTATGTCCCTTAAGGTTATTTCCAATTAAAGACTCGTACCAAATGATATCTTATTTTGTAGCATTTTGACTTAAGGCCGGAGATTGAATGAAAATGTATAAACTAATGGAAAATTGATCAGAATATGCGAAATAGAAATAATTCAACTTGGTCCATTATTAGAAATGAGATTGTTTACTTTGGATTTTACTATCCTCAATCCGATGTTAATTGACGAAATCGAAACTATGCGATTAAAGTCGACCTAACATTGGCATCTAAAGCATTGGCTAACTTATCTTGTTTGCTTAATTACAAATAGATTTCAAGGAAAAATCAAGTGAAGAAAACTCGAAAATGATCCCAAGCATCTTATGTTAATAGCTAACTTTAATCAAACTAACACTTTAAATATGCTTGAACTACTTGACTTTAACCAATTACCTATAAAATATCACAAGGAATCCCAATCCGAATTGGTTAGTTTTAACTTGCACGAGTCCCAAACATATACTAACAAAATAGAGACTAATTAAGCATAAATGAAAACTAATGTCTATTTTAATGAATAGTAAAAAATAAAACAAGTTTACAATGATAAACAATACAAGCCTGGCGGATTTTGTTTTAATTCGTACATGCTGAGACAAGAGCTAAGTAGACATACAAGACTATATGCATTCCCAATCCTTTAATGACTAGCTATACAATATCTATTTTTTGCTAACAGTCTTTAGTTTGATAAGTAGCTAAATATGATTTTTTATGTAATGGCTTCATCCAACAGGATTCAAAAGTAGCTTTTCATTTCATTTTTGGTATAAGAATGGACAAGTCCAAAAGATGTGTATGTCACACCTCCTTTTTGGCGCGCCCCCCACCCCGGAGGGTAGGGGCACAAGGGAGTTTTTTCAATTTAAGTGACAATATTCGAAACGGGATTATTCTATTTATTTCAGAGTCGCCACTTGGAATAAATTATGGTGTCCCAAGTCACCGATTTATTCATATCCCGAATCGAGGAAATTTTGACTTTCCAAATGAAGTCTGCGAACCGAAAATTCTAAGTAAGGAATTCTGTTGACCCGAGGGAAGGTGTTAGACACCCCCGGATCCCGTGGTTCTAGCACGGTCGCTTCAATTATCATAAATGGTTAAAAATATCTGATTTTAAATATGTATCATAAATCATGTGCTTTTAATCAATTCTAGGCCGCTTTTATTATTATTTTTAATAGTAATGTAACGTCATGAAGACATGTCTCGGACCGCGTTGCGATCAACGCACCCGTGGTTGTTGACATATTTCAAACCCGTTGAGATTCGAATTTGAGTCGCATAAATGTGCACCCGAGCTTAGGAATGCGAATAGTAATTAAGGCGTGTCCTAAAGAGATATCCTAAAGCGACTACGTTTTTGCCTCGTCGTATCTCTAAAAAATAAAAGAAAGAAATAACATCCTATATTATCTTTTTTTTTTAGAGTTCTAGAGCTAAATTGTGAACATGACTTGTTAGAATTAGAATGAACAAGATGGCCTCCATTTAACATCTACGGGCCCAAACTCAACGTGATTGATGCAAATTGGGCCTGGGCCAACTTATTCTGATTCGAGCCCAACTACATGGTACTACCCACACAACATGTGGAAAAATGAGATTGATATTAAGGAAAACTATTTTTATGAGACTAACAGAACAAATGGTTAACTAAAGGGGCATGAGCTACTGATTACTCAACCTTTAAACTTGATAGGCATTTAAATAGGCTATAAATGAAACAGTACATGGATATTACATCGTCGGTTTTTGTCTAAACTAGCATACATGGGAATGAATCCGCAATTTTAAACTAATAAGCAATCAATATTTATTTATACATTAATAAAAACTACTCAACATAATTCTAATAAGCTAAATAACTAACACATATACAACTTAACATATGGAAACATTACTAAAGTGACTTCCAACTTTAAAGCTCCATTCTTATTCATGCTTCGGACTTCGGCTACATCGTATACCAATATAGAATGTGTACCTGGATTTTGACAGCAAAATGCAGAGACAGAATGATCAGCATGCAGTTTGGCAGCCAACAACAACAACAAACAACATCAAACAACATCAGCAAAAACCCGAGCAACTCAGATAACAACCAAAGTGAAATCCCAGGACAGACTACACCAATAGGGGATCCAAACAATTTTCAACAGACCAAAATAGCAGAGACCATCTTCAGATTAATCCCTAGGAACTTTCAGTTGACTTGAGAAGAGGCAGATGAAACTATAGCCTTTCGACTCCCAAAAACTCTCTACAACTTACTACTTTTCTCCTGGTCTGTGTGTGTGTCAATCTATAAGTGTTATCACTGTTTTCCTATCTCTGGACAGACTCCCCTCCTTGACTATGTGTCTCCTAACAGCTCCTTAAAATGTATGCTTTTTCTAGTGTGTTCAACTCTCCTTAAATTCTCAATTTCAGACCTTTTTCTTTTCTGTTTTATTCTCTCTAGCTTAATGAAACTCTCTTTTTTCTCCTAAGAGACTCACAGGATCTCCAATCTATATCCTCTGTCTCTCTATGTTCTTTCCAGTAAGTGTATCTGTGTTTTTCAGTATTCTGCCAGCGTGTCTCTTTTCAGTCCTAAAAACTCCCTTCAGATCTCTCTCCTTAAAACTTTCTGTCTCCCTGCCTCTTTATAGCCAAAAACCAGGTCCTTTTCCAGCCTTTCAATCACTTCCTCCATGTGTTTTTCCTGATTTCCAGCTCTTAAGAGCACTTCTTGAATTAAGAATTCAAACCCCCCATGTTCTGCTATTTTTAAAGACTGCCAGTCTAAAAAAAAAGTGTCCTAGCATGGCTTTTAATTTAAAAATCATCTGAAATAGGCAAGTGATGCCCATCCTGCTGTAAAGCAAAAAATCCACTACCCCTTCCCATGTGCAATGCATTTGAACCCTAATTATTGGCTTTTAATTTCTAAATTAAACTTTGAAACATCTATATCTAATTGCTACCTATGATTATAACACTAAACTTCGAATCAGCTATATCCAATTCACAACCTAATTTAAAATCAACAATCACTCACAACTTTCAGTCCAAATAGTGGCTCGAATGTCACTAGGCAATACAAAATGACATTTCTGTCATATTGCTAACAATCGAGCCTACGACGATATTCGTTTAATCAATCCTGGCTTATATAGTTGATAACGAACAATCGACATAAAAACTATGGCCTAGGCAGACTCAGTGGTCAACAATTCGATTCAACAATTTGACGACCTTACACGACTTTAACACACAATGCAATACAAACAATCGAACAGGCGAAATGGACTGACCAAAATAAAGGGTCGGATTGGAGAAGAAGAAAGAAAATTAGATTAAACACAAAACTGAACACAGGAACGACTAAAACAAACAATGATCACGACCATAAAAATGAAAACAGAAAGAAAAGTGAAATACCTCGAGCAGAGAATCCGAAATCGAACAGACCTGGCTCAAATGGACTTGCGTTTGCATTTTTGAAGTTAAACGGACTTTAATTGAAATGTTTTCAAACGAAAACACTTCAATTACTGTTAATTTGGACAAAATCCCTAGTTTTTGAATTCTAGGGTTCTTGAGGCCATTTTTTGGGGTTCAACTAATTCCGGTCGGATTCGAGATGGACCAATGGTCGTTTGGGTGTGAGGGTGGTCTGGAAGTGCTAGGGTGAGATTTTGGGCTCGATTGGAGTAAGTTTTTGTTTGGCTCGAATCTTCACTCGAATATTCGAGAAGCTACAGAATGATTCGAGCCATATGGGTGATGGATTCATGCTCAGGGTGGTTTGGTGGTTCAGGGGTGTTAGTTAGGTGACCGGCGGCGTTGTTGCCGCCTTGTTTCGGGCGGAGGAGAAAAAGGGGGCGGTGCTAGGGTTTGGGGGTTAGGGAGATGGTGAAGAAGAGGATTTGGCTTGGGTGTTAGTCTGATGGGTTTTGGGGTATATTAAAATGAGGATAAATTGGAGCCGTTGGATGAAGGAGCTCCAACGGCTGGGATCAGTTCAATTAATGAAAACGGGGTCGTTTGGATTATTGGGTGGGTCGAACTAAAACTAGATAATGGATCGAGCTGGGAACGGGTATAGATAGGATGATCTGGACCATTGGATTGGATAAAACGGACGATCCAGATCAGACGTATCAAACTTACGCTATTTGGATTAAAGGGATACTTGATCTGGGCCGTCGGTTGGATTTGATCAACGGCCCAAATACAGACACTGATACGGTGTCGTTTGGGTGTCTCTGGGACCGCCGGTTTGGGCTTCTTTATTTTGGTTCCATTTCTCTATTTTTTGGGCTTTGGTTTTCCTACAAAATTGGCCCATTTCGTTTTCTTTCCCCCTTTTTCTTTCTTTTCTTTTATTTCATTCCCAAAATTAATTCAAAATAAATTTAAAATCCTAAGTAAAATTATAAAACAAAATTAACATATCAATATTAATTAACCTCTAATATCAATTTAAACGCACACATTTAAATAAGATAAAATCACACAATTGAACAATTAATGGTAAAAATGCAAAAGATACATTATTTTTTTGTTATTTTTCATTTTCGTAAAACAAACTTAATTACCCTAAATTACAAACACGAATTTATATGCAAATGCAAATATTTTTGTATTTTATATTAATTTAAATAGAAATGTGCACACAAAAGATACAAATAATAAGAGAAAAATAACACAAAAAATCACGAAAATCACGCTCAACACAAAAATATTTTATTTTGCATTTTTGGGAGTAATTCTCATGTAGGACAAAAATCACGTGCTCACAGCTGCCCCTCTTTGCGCGGAAACATGAAGAGTTTTCGTGCAAAGATAAGTGAGCGGATACGAGCGATTTTTTTGCCCGTTTGAGCACTCCGTATGAAGCATTTTTTGGAAAAGTTTGACCGAACCTTTGCTTCAAAAGATCTCCTACATATCCCTGGCTAAAAGGGAATCAGGTCAATGTAGTTCGGGAGGTTTTGGTAGCTGGGACTACCGTGGACTGATACTTTGCTGCTACTGTTGCTATCGTTGCTGCTGTCGCTGCTCACTGCTTACTGACCTCCTTATTACACCAAAAGAGAAATTAAAGCTGAAGCTAGCTATGCTATCAAACTATGAGTTACAAGATTCCTATCTATGATTCTCTTGAAAACCTGATCTTGAATCTTAGCTGATTTGCTGTAGACCTCGATCTGAATCTTGATGCTCAACAAGCTGTACGTGCTTGTTTATTTCTGTAACATTGAGTGAAACGGAGTCGGCGGAGCTTGTTACTTCAATAAGATTCTGAGCAATCCGCGCTTTTGTTTATTCCAACATTTGGACTCATTTTCTTTTGGTTCTTTTCTTCTTTTCTTCATGCAGAATTGATGTTCCACTCGTAGGTTATCTTGATTTTTGCATCCCGAGGTCAAACCTATTTAGACAACAAAACAAACAAACGAACGAAATGTTTCTGCCCCAGTTTTGCTAGGAAAATTTCGTAAGTTAGTTGTGACACAGAAAGTGATTAAAAGACTCTTTGGTATTGGGTAAGAAAATCAAAGTTTCACAAATAAACGTTCCACAGCTTTCTGGCCGGGAGACCCTCGGTTTTCTGATCGGGGTTTAAAGAGATAACTTCGCAGCTTTCTGACTGGAAAATCCTCGGTTTTCTGACCGGGATTTCGAAGAAGAGTTTCACGGCTTTCTTGCCGGAATTCAAGACAATGTCTCACGATTTCTGGCCGCAAGACCCTCGGTTTTATGGCCGGGGTTAAAATAAATGGCTCCGCGGTTTTCTGACTGGGAGATCCTCGATTTTCTGACCGGGAAGAAGAGTTTCACGGCTTTCTGGCCGGAATTCAAACAATGTCTAACGGTTTTTCGGCCGCAAGACCGTCGGTTTTTTGGCCGGGGTTAAAACAAATGGCTCCGCAGTTTTCTGTGACTGGGAGATCCTCGGTTTTCCGACCGGGGATAAAAGTTTCACGGCTTTCCGGCCGGAATTCAAACAATCTCTAACGGTTTTTTGGCCGTCAGACCCTCGGTTCTTCGGTCGGGGTTAAAGTAAATGGCTTCGCAGTTTTCTGACTGGGAGATCCTCGGTTTTCTGACCGGGGATAAATGTTCCACGTCTTTCTGGCCGGAATTCAAACAATGTCTAACGGTTTTTGGCCGCCGGACCCTCGGTTTTTTGGCCGGGGTTAACATAAATGGCTCCGCAATTTTCTGACTGGGAGATCCTTGGTTTTCTGACCAGGGATAAAAGTTTCACGGCTTTCTGGCCGGAATTCAAATAATGTCTAACATTTTTTGGCCGTCAGACCCTCAATTTTTTTGCCGGGGTTAAAGTAAATGGCTCCGCAGTTTTCTGACTGGGAGATCCTCGGTTTTCTGACCAGGGATAAAAGTTTCACGGCTTTACGGCCGGAATTCAAACAATGTTTAACGGTTTTTTGGTCGCCGGACCCTCGGTTTTTTGGCCGGGGTTAAAATAAATGGCTCCGCGATTTTCGACTGGGGAGATCCTCGGTTTTTCGACCGGGGATAAAAGTTTCACGGCTTTCGGCCGGAATTCAAACAATATCTAACGGTTTTTTGGCCGTCGGACCCTCGGTTTTTTGGTCGGGGTTAAAATAAATGGCTCCGCAGTTTTCTGATTGGGAGATCCTCGGTTTTCTGACCGGGGATAAAAGTTTCACGGCTTTCTGGCCGGAATTCAAATAATGTCTAACGGTTTTTTGGCCGCCAGACCCTCGGTTTTTTGGTCGGGGTTAAAATAAATGGCTCCGCGGTTTTCTGACTGGGAGATCCTCGGTTTTCTGACCGGGGATAAAAGTTTCACGGCTTTCTGGCCGGAATTCAAACAATGTCTAACGGTTTTTTGGCCGCAAGACCCTCGGTTTTTGGCCGGGGTTAAAATAATTGGCTCCGCAGTTTTCTGACTGGGAGATCCTCGGTTTTCTGACCGGGGATAAAAGTTTCACGGCTTTCTGGCCGGAATTCAAGCAATGTCTAACGGTTTTTTGGCCGGGGTTAAAATAAATGGCTCCGCAGTTTTCTGACTGGGAGATCCTTGGTTTTTTGACCGGGGATAAAAGTTTCACGGCTTTCTGGCCGGAATTCAAAAGCAATATCTCACGGTTTTTTCGGCCGGAAGTCCCTCGGTTTTCTGACCGGGGTCCAAACGGATAGTGGACTAACATGATTTGATTCTCTTTTTTGGAGTTTTCATTTTCTTTTCTTTTATTCTTTCTTTTGGGCCCCTTTTTTTTTAGGTATTTTTTTTGTTACCAGTCAACAAATGCATAAGATAAAGCTTTCGAAAAGAAACTTCCCTTTTTATGCGTTTCCTTTATTCCAGAGCCATTTCAATGCTTGCGTACTCCACTTCCTTGGGTTGTACCTTCTTTTTGCACAATCAAATAGACCTGCTTTCAACAAAGAGCGTTTTATTAGTTGAAAAAATGGTTGACTTTATGGCCTTGATTATCTTCATTGCTTGACCCTTGTCCTGTTTCCATTGAGAACTTTGTTACCAATTGTCTTTGGGGCGACTTCTTTTCAAACTGACCGGGTTCATTCTCGGGATTCCACGAGGATCTTCTGTGTGGGTTCCGTCCTTCTGCCTCATTCTGTTTCTTCTAAGACCTTAGCCTTTGATTTCCATTCTCTTCCTAATATCTGTTCCTTTGGAAGTGATCGACCATCATGATCAGTTGGGATTGGATCAATACACCACTGAGGCTGGGTATCTTTCTTCAACCCTTTTTTTACCAGACGGAGTCCTGTAAAACCGGTCCTGCCGCCTTTCTTTGTAATAGTTTCATAATTAAAATTAAACCGAAAGGGATTCAAAGAATAACTATACGAAAAGCAAGAAAATGAGTTTAAAGAGAAGCGTCCCTTTCGGGGAAAAGAAGGACTTATCTAGGATGCATGCTGACTCCAAATAAACATGACATGCTTCTTGGATTGGACGCCTGACCCACATAAACTTTCCAACTTCTCATGAACCCATTGATTCGCAGTTTCAAAACCAGGGAACCTTGCCAAAATTCTTTTAGTGAAGGGACGTCTTCTTTTTGGTCGGTGGCGCCCTTTGTGGGTTTCCGCAAGTCGATCCCTCTCATTTCTCTTCTCACTGTCGCCTGATAGTGCTATTTGTGAGTTTTCACTAAACGGACTCTCTCATTTTTAGCTTCTCCAATCGCCATCGCCTTATGGTGCCCGAAGGTTTTCACCGATAAGACTCTCTTATTTTGTTTCTCTCAATTCAGGCTGTGTCAGATTTCCGTCAATGACATTCTTTACTTCCTTGCCTTTGCCAATTGATCTGAAGGACTTGAACAAGGTTTTTGGGTAAAAAGGAAATTGAAGGGAATTACAACTCTGGAACCATCTTGACGGATCTAAACTGAACCCTCATATCATCTCCCCAGATTCAATTTTTGGGGAAATTGGGATTTTTGTTTTGGTATGGCTGAACCTCAGGAGAGGTTGCCTACGTATCCTTTCGGAATCAAGTCAGAACGTAGTTCAGGTGGTGATAATTTTTGTTTTTTTAAAATTTTATTTTGTTTTTTTTTTCTTTCATATATATATATATATATATATTTTTTTTTTTTTTTCATTTTCCTTTCTTTTGTTTTTATTTTTTTTATTTTTTATTTATTTATTTCGGGTTCCAAAGAGGGTGAACAAAAAACGAAGCATAACCGGCTCAAAGGATTTTACAAATGATTTATAGCGTTTGGGGTAATAAGAAAGAAAGCCTTCGTCATCTCAATTATACAAAAGCCAACGCCGCCGGAGGTCTTGACATAGTACCTTTATACTGCATCTGTATTGACTGCCGTTTCAAGATCATTTCCTTCAATGTCTCCCAGGTATAGTGTTCCTGGATGATGTATGGATCCTTCCAATTAGGAGCGAATTTTTCCTTTTGTTTCTTGGTAATGAGGGGGAATGCGCCTTAACGTCGGTTGTTCTATTTCGAGATTCCTGGGCCGCACTTTCTTGTTGCAAGTATGGGCCATTCTTTGTTGGGATAACTACTCGGGTATTCTCTGAGTACAATACACCCCTTTTGTATGCGAACCAATTTTCCTTCAGTTATTCCAATTCTTTGTTTCATTTCCTCAAAATAAACTTTTGTGCATTTCAACTCTCGATTCATTATTCTGAAGTCTGACGGCGTTTTGGGATCTAGGCATGAAGTCCGCAAGCATGTCATGTTATTTAAAGCTGCATGATTTGAACTAAAGAGAAGAGAAAAAGAAAACTAAAACAAATCCTGAAAGAATAAAAATAACAAAAGAAAAGGAAACGGACGATGAAATATTAATTTCATTTCTTGGAATCGAAAGGATAAACAGGGTTCACATTCGGAAATTTAAAGACAAAAAACTAAAGAAAAATCCAATTTACACCCTGAAATAATTCTGGATGCAGAAAAAAATGCGGCAAGACAAGTTTACTGGGCTTCCGCCTGATCGGGAATGGCCTAGCCTTTCAGTTTGGGAATTTAGTGTCTAGTCCCATCTCAACGGTGATAGTCCCTTTCCCCGGCTCGACCATGTGGGTATCGCAGAGCTTCTCCTCATGTTTTCCTTCACTCTCTTCAGTCATGAAATCCTCATTATCTTCCTCTTGACGGTCCTTAAGCTTTTGCGGTACGCGTCCAACAAACACTGGCTCATTCAACTGTGGTGTCTTAATTGCCCTCCATGCCACATAGGCTTGCTTAGGTGCACCAATTTCCCTTTCTGGTTCTAACTCAGTGATTTTACTCTTCTTTTCCCCTTTCTCTTGTTTCGGGGCAGCCTTGGGCTTCCTTTCCACGTCAGCAATAGCAATTATGGCCTTAAGCGCTGGATCGAATTCTTCGTCTTCACCAATCATCCCAACTATCGGCCCGTTATTGTGAGCAGGCAGCGGATTATTGGTCACATTTGGGACATCTTCATCCTTCAACACAATCTTCCCTTGATCTATTAAATTCTCCACCGCTTGTTTCAAAGTCCAATAGTCATTAGTATGGTGACCCTCTGCCTCTGAATGATATGCACATCTGACACCAAGCTTTGTAGGAAGGCGATGCCGGGTTTTGTCTATTCTGAGGAACCGGCTGCAGTAAACCCATTTGGACAAGTTTCGGGAATAGATTAGAGTAAGATTCACCAATTGGGGTAAAGTTTGATTTCTTTGGTCGTTCCCAAGGACGGAAGTTATTCTGTGGAGGTCGGGGATTATAGTGGTTCTGGTGGGGAGGCTGATTTCTTGGAAATAGAGCTTGGTTTCTACTGACATGCTGTTGCGGTTGCGCAAAAGGTTGAGCATTCATGACCGCGTACGGTTGAGGGGGGTTATTTCTGAAAAGAAGGGTCTAGGAGCGTGGTGTCTTCTATCACCCGAAGTTGCCATGGATGTTTCCTCTTTCATTCTACCCTTTGCTATTCCTCCAGAACCTCCTTGGATTGCTTGGGAGGTCGCTCGAATGGCCGCTTGACTCAAAATTCTTCCCGTCTTCAAACCATTTTCCACCATTTCCCTAATCTTGATCGCCTCTGCGAAAGGTTTTCCCATTGCTGAAAGCATGTTCTGGAAATAGTCTGGTTCTTGAGCCTGGAGGAAAGTAGTGACCATTTCTATTTCATCCATAGGGGGTTTCACCCTGGATGCTTGCTCTCGCCATTTGATAGCATATTCTCTGAAGCTTTCTGAGGGCTTCTTCTTTAAGTTCGATAAAGAATTCCTGTCCGGCGCAATGTCAATATTGTACTGGAACTGTTTCACAAAATCTCTGGCCAAATCGTCCAAGATGTGCCATCGAGATATGTCTTGATCCATGTACCATTCTGATGCTATTCCGATCAAGCTTTCTCCGAAATATGCCATCAGCAATTCATCCATGCCACCGGCACCTCGCAATTGATTGCACTATTTCTTTAGATGAGCAATAAGGTCGACGTGCCCGTCATACTTTTCGAACTTCGGCGTCTTAAAGCCTGAGGGCAAATGGACATGTGGGAACATGCACAAATCTGTGTAAGAAACACTCTTCTGTCCGCCTAGACCTTGCATGTTTTTCAAACTTTGTTCCAAGCTGCTCATTCTTTTTGCCATTTCATCCCGTTCGGGAGCTTTTGGATTTTGGCTTGATATGAGCTGAGGATAGACATTGGCGGCAAACTGGGTAGGATCCCGTGGAAGGGGTGGTGCCGGGAATGTAAAAGAAGAGGAATCAAAGAAAGGAGTATGTGTGCCGGGATGCGCCGTGATTGGAACGGGCAAACCAACGGATGTTCTTGCAGATGTATCTAATGCTGTCACCCGAGGATGGGAAGTGGAGGGTGATTCGGAGAGGGTTGTAACATTATAATATCCAAACAAAGTAGGTGGGTAATTGGTGGGGGTATTGGAAATCCCACTTGACCTCAGGAATAGTTCGGGGAACCCAGGGATCAGACTTGGGGGATCTTTTCCGTTATTCCAGTCATCTAACATCTCCAGCATGCGACAGCGCAAAATTCTGTTTTCTTCTACAGCCGCCGACTCAGTAGCCGGAATGGCCGACACGGAGCTCTCTTCCAAAACGGGAACGGTTGGTAGAGGGATTTCTGAAGACATGTTGGCACTTCTTTTCGACCTTGTGAAATAAGGATGGGTACTTTCTTTTGATTTAGCAACGGGTTGCTGAACTTTTCCTTTGGACCTCGCGAAGTATGAATGTGAGGCTAGAGTACCACAAAATCAACCACCCTTTTCTAAAACCCGGAGTTTGGCAAACAAACGGTTAGTCTGAGACAACATAACAGATAAGTAATCTCACGTTGGGTGTGATGCACTTATACAGTTGATCGTGTTGCTACTTGTGTTCGATTGTAATGCGTTACTCCGGCTTATACTTTCCTTTTCTTTCATCTTCTTTCTCCCTTTATCAATTTTCTCTTTCTTTTTTTTTTCCTTTCATCTTCTTTCTCTCTTTATCAATTTTCTCTCTTTTTATTTTTATTTTTCTTTTTTTTTCTTTTGGTGATGGTCGAATCTTATGTGGATTGCCTACGTATCATGTCCCCACATGAATCAGACCGGGCGTAGTTCGGAAAATCGGGAATTGAGTAAATCAACTAATTCTTGAAAGAAATGCTTTAAAAGAAGAAAGGAAAATATATTAATTTTTTGCTTATTTTTTTTTTTTTTGCTTTTTGATGCTTTTTGTTTTGCTTTTTGATAGAAAGACTTCTAAAAAAAAATTTATTTGCTTTGGAGTAAAATCCATATTTTTAGATTTTGATTTTTATTGATTTTTCTTTTTATTTCATGAAAAACAGTAGAAAGAACGAAACCATTTTTTTTAGTTTTTTTTTGAACTACTTTTACTCTTTTTTTTTGAATTTTCTAAAGAAATATTTTAATGAAGGAACTAAACGAAAGTATTTTTTTTTTGATTTTTTTTTAAAATTGGGGTCGGAACCGATGATGTTTTCCTACGTATCTCACATCCGGTGAGAATCAAACCCGCGTAGTTCGGATATAAAAGAACTAAATTATTTTAAGAAAAGAAAACAAACTATTTTTAAACAGTATTTCTAAAACCAATTATTTTGAGAGAAACTAACCTATCTTTAATAATATCAACAAAATTTATCGGAAATTGTTTTTGCATTTTTCAAAAATTAATTTCAAAGGAACGAAGAAAATTTATTTGGAATTTTTTTTTTGCATTTTTCAAAAATTATTTTCAAAGAAGCTAAACTATTTTTCGTAAAATTAAGAAAATTTATTTGGAATTTTTCTTTCAAAAAAAAAAATTTCAAAGAAACTAACTATTTAAAATTAACGAAATTTATTCGGAGATTTTTTTTTTTCATTTTGTTTTTTTTTTCAAAAAATTATTTTCTAAGAAAAACATATCATTTTCCGTAAAATTAATTTGATTTTTTACCTTGACATCTTCCACTTCTTGCCCTCCCTTTTTTTCTTTTTTTATAACAAACCGGTCGGCATGTAAGATCGAAACAAATAAATGCACAGAGAAAGATGCAACAAATTGGTCTTTTGTTTCAGGTATACCTGTCCTAGACAGGCCCAACCCCTGTGTTGAGCCTCTTAAGTCAAATATGCACATGATGCAAATAGACGTTCCTATCGGGGATCCGGTATAAGGTTTTCTAAGTCATCATCCTGTTGGAAAAGGTGTCTAGACTGGCTTTACTCGAGCGGACAACTCGAGCCGGGGAGTGTCAGTGCACCGGTAGCATGGCTTTCCGGCTTAATTGACAATACTCACCGCCTAAACACGTGTGACTAAAAAAAATCCTTTACTGGGTGCCAAGCACCACAACTATCTTGATAAAACGGGCTATGTCCAGCAAATGCCCGATATTATATTTTAATGAGACTCAGAAGAGAAAATGGGTATTGGGCTCATAATTTGGGTAAGGGGTTATTTGGGTTGGGCTCCTGATTTGGCATTTGGAATTGGCCCAATTCGATTTTGAACTCATTTAAATCTATTTGCTTCTTTTCTTTTGTTTTCTTTAAAATAAAACTAAAATTCTAAAATCCTAAATTAACATAAAACCAAATATAAATTATCAAAAATGCTGATTAACTTCTAATAATAATTATCATATATAATAAACATATTAAATACCACGTGGACATTAAATTCTAAAAATGCAAAAATACATATGTTTGTGATCTTTTTTCATCTTTGTAAAATAAACTTAACTACTCCTAATTGCAAAGTTAGATTAAAAATGTAAACACGGCATATTTTTTGTATTTTTTATTAATTTAAACACATATAATTACGCATATACGAATGCAAACAATTACAAAACATAACACAAAAATTCACAAAAATACACACCGTAAAATAGACAAATTTTTGTTTTGGTTTTTTTTTTTGTGGGAGTAATTTATGTTAGACAAAAATCACGTGCTCACAGCTGCCCCTCTTTGCGTGGAAACGCGAGTTTTCGTGCAAAGAATAATGAGCAAGTACGAGCGATTTTTGTCCATTCGAGCACTCTGTGTGAAGCATTTTGGAAAGACCTTGATCGAGCCTTTGCTTCAGGAGGCTTCCTACATATCCTGGGCTGAACATGAATCAGGTCAATGTAGTTCGGGAAGTTTTGGTAGCTGGGACTACCGTGGATTGACACTTTGTTGTTACTGCTGCTATCATTGCTACTGTTGCTGCTTACTGCTTACTAACCTCCTTATTACACCAAAAGAGAAATTAAAACTAAGCTAGCTATGATATCAACTATGAGTTACAAGATTCCTATCTATGATTCTCTTGAAAGCTTGATCTTGAGTCTTAGCTGATTTTGCTGTAGACCTTGATCTGAATCTTGATGCTCGCAAGCTGTACGTGTAAGGCCCCGTAAAATTTTGTGCATAAAACCTAGTAGCTGTGGTGTCTTGGTCCAAATAATGTGTTAGGAATGTGTAGAATTCTTCGCGGCGAGCTTGCGAGCCGCGGTTCGGACCCTTGGTAGTGATTTAAGAGTCAAAAATGTTGAGAATAAAATTTTCCAGAAAAATGTCAAATATGCGGTCAAGAATGCGACCGCAAACCTGACATGCGGACCGCATTCTTGCCGCAAAATCATTCCAGAGAGTTTCCAAAAATCGTGTCAAATGTGCGGTCGATATGCGATCGCATGTCAAATCTGTGGTGCATTTTGCGACCGCAGATCAAACATGCGGACCGCATTCTGGCCGCATTCCTTAACAGAACCTTGTAAAATTTGGGGCAATTCTGCGGTCACTATGCGGACCGCATGTTGATTCTGCGGTCGCATAGTGACCGCATATTTGACCCCGGCCCAGATTTTTGTAACATTTTGACCCGATCTCTTCTTTAATATAACACCTTTCTTCTTCATTTTATCGTATCATCTCACCAAAATTAGAGAGAGAAGAGAGGGTTTTTAGAGAGAGAAGTTATTCATCTTCAAAGATTGTTCCAACTACTTAATTCCAAGGATTCTAGGGCAAAGATTCAACATCCCCAATCTTTTCAAGGTAAAAACCCTAACTATTTTCTTTGATTTTCAGTTTTAATTGGGTAAAGAGAGGTTTGCATATAATAGCTTTTAAAAAATAGAATTTTTACACTCATGCATGATTATTTAACTTGATTTCTAGTAAAAAGAAGTGAGTAGAAGTAAGAGTCTTCAAGAACAAGGTTGGCAAGAGTAGGATATCTTGGGAAAGCATAAAGTAGGAAGGAAAAATCATCACCAGGTATGTATGGCTAATTTTGATTCTTGTGAAATCGCCTATATGTGTGAAGTTTGTTTGTTTCGTGTTAAATTAACAAATTGTGTGAAATTCTTGATGTTGTTGTTGGATATTCAAAGTTTGTTGTTGAGCTATGAGTGATGTAAAATGAGAGTTTAATTTGGCAAAAGAATTGTGAATAATGACTATGATGGCCTATATGGCACCTTGTGGAAAACAAACGAAACACTTGAGAATTGGTTTACTGTGGAAAGAGATGAAACACTTGAATTGTGGAAATATTGTAATATGGTTGTGATATTGAATTGAGAAGAATTTGAGAACATGAACCAATGTGTAAGTTACTTATTTGAACTTGTTGAAATTGTGTGTAGTACCTTATCTGCTGTTTGAAATTGTTGTGTTTTCAACTGTAAGGCGGGGTCGTGTTGCGCGCCGCAACGTGGGTAAATAAGGTGTGGGTTGGGGTGATAAGGGTGGCCGAGGTAATAAGGGTGGTCAGGGGCGATAAGGATGGAAAGCGATCGAAATCGCTATTGAAAATTGATACAAAAATCAATAATGTGAAATTGTGAAAGGAGACAGCAGGAGAGTTTGCAACCTGTGGGGCACTGATTGCCCCTTTGTTTGACTACTTGTGCTTTACGTGATTGATTGGTTATTGTTAAATTGGTTGATTGTAGAAAGTGCTTTGTGTGAGAATTATTCGAAATGAGGAAAATGTGGAAACATGGTTGGCTGGCTTAATTAATTGTTGATGTAATTTAGTGGCTTGAGTTTACTTGGGACAAAGTTTGTCCATACATACCGGTACAATTCAAGTGTACTGACGTCCCTTTTGCCGGGGGCGCTACATTCGTGTCATGATTGTAGGTGTATCAGTAGCAGGCACTTCAGCTCATCGGCAGTAGTATCTTTCATCCTCCACTGCCCGTTTTTGGTGAGCCCTTTCTTCCTCGGGGCCTTGTGTGGTTCATGCCACTCGGTTTAGATTTCATTTTGGTTTTGTAAGGTATAGCCGGAGCCTTGTTACCGGCAAGTATTGTATTTCCCTTTTGTATCCTAGAGGCTCTGTAGACATGTAAACTGTGGAACTCCAGTATTATGTATACATTATGTTATGTCGGGCGTTGTAAAAATTGCAATCTTGTTAATGAATCACTCGTATCATTTTATTTGTATAATGTGAAATCAATTGTGATTAGTAATATATTTGGTTAATGAGAAACAGTCATCACAGGGGTAACGTGTGGGAATGAAAGGCACCCAGGTCCGCTTGACTGGGGCAACCCGGTCAAGCGCCGGTCATGTTCCTCGATTTGGGGCGTGACATGCATCCTATCAGAGCTTAAGGTTTTAAAGTGTCCTAGGATGTCTCGGAGCCGTGTCTAGTAGTGCCCTTCTTATAGGTGTGTTGTCGACCACATCATATAAGTAGGGGGCTACACGAGCATTTAGGAATTTACCTACTTCTTTGATAATCTATATCGTGCGGTAAAGTGCAATGTGGAGATATCTGTGTCTAATTCGTGCCTTGTTCCTAAATTTTCAGAATATGGCACCTAAGAAGAAGGCTAGACTCGGCCTTAGGGCCAATGCCGACCCAAGTGCAGCTGTTAATCATGTACCCGATGCCGTGGGAGAGAATGACCCACCGGTCCCGAATTTGCATGGCCCATCTGTTCAAAACCCAAGTGTCCCTATTCCAGCCGCGGCAGAGGATGCCACCATTCCTCCTGCCGGTGTTCCTGACTCAGATACAGTTCCCGCTTCGGGCTCTGGTATCTCTAAAGAAGAACTTAGGGGAGCCATCCATATGTTAACACAGTTAGTGGCCGCCCAGGCCCAGAGATCCCATGATGCCCCGGCATCCTCCAGCGGACAGGGAGATTCCTTTGGCTCCAGAGTCCATCAATTCTTGCGATTGGCCCCTCCAGAATTTTCAGGCACCGATCCAGAGGCTGACCCACAGGAATTCCTTGATGAGATATACAAGACCCTCAGAGTGATGAAGGCTACAGATATAGAGGGGGTAGAGTTGGCCTCTTACAGGCCGAAGGGAGCGGCACGTTCATGGTTCGAAATGTGGGAGGATTCCCGTGAGGAAGGGAGCCCTCCGGCCAGATGGGATGAGTTCGTGGATGCATTTATGGACCACTTCTTACCTGCTGAGGCAATGGCAGCCCGTGCCACGGAGTTCGAGGTCCTCAAGCAGGGCAGTTACTCGAGACCTGGTTCAGACAGCAGGAGGTCTCGTCAGTCTGGTCGTCCTGGGGTGAGATCCCAGCAGCAGGGGAGACCTACATGCCCCAAGTGTGGGAGATTTCATACAGAAACTTGCTACCTTGACCTTCCAGTGTGCTTCGGGTGCGGGGTGAGAGGTCACATTCAGCGGGACTATCGTGCACCCCGTCAGGGTATAGGTAGGGGATCTGCTCAGTCATCCGGTTCTTCAGCTGCTACATCATCAGCGCGTACTCCAGCAGTAGCAGGGCGTGGTGCAGCTAGGGGTGGAGCTCAGGGTAGGGGTGGACCTAGCCGATTCTATGCATTGAGTGACCGCCAAAATGCGGAGGCTTCTCCAGATGTTGTTACAGGTATCATGTCTGTTCAGACTATTGATTGCTATGCCCTTATTGATCCGGGGTCCTCCTTGTCTTATGTTACTCCATTCATTGCTTCAAGCTTTGGGATAGAACCCGAACAGCTTCATGAGCCGTTCTCTGTGTCGACTCCTATTGGTGATTCTATTACAGCCTCACGAGTCTATAGGAATTGTGTTGTTACGGTAGGTGGTCGTGATACCACAGCCGATCTTATTGAGCTTGGGATGGTAGATTTTGATGTAATTATGGGGATGGATTGGCTCTATTCGTGCTTTGCCAAACTTGACTGTCGAACGAGAGTTATGAGGCTCGAGTTCCCCAACGAGCCAGTTATTGAATGGAGAGGAAATGGTGTGGTGCCAAGGGGTAGGTTTATTTCCTACCTTAAGGCTTCGAAGATGATTAAGAAAGGGTGTATCTATCACCTGGTTCGGGTAACGGACACCATCTCAGAGGTGCCTACCCTCGAGTCCGTGCCAATTGTGAATGAATTTCCTGAAGTGTTTCCAGATGAGCTTCCAGGCATCCCGCCGGATAGGGAGATTGATTTCGGAATTGATGTATTGCCAGATACTCAGCCAATATCCATTCCACCATACAGAATGGCGCCAGTAGAGTTAAGGGAGTTAAAGGAACAGCTGAGGGATTTATTAGAAAAAGGGTTCATACGACCGAGTGTATCACCATGGGGTGCTCCGGTGCTCTTTGTCAGAAAGAAGGATGGGTCCCTTCGAATGTGTAATGATTATCGGCAGCTTAATAAAGTCACCATTAAGAATAAATATCCATTGCCTCGAGTGGATGATCCGTTTGACCAATTGCAGGGAGCGAGGTTCTTCTCAAAGATTGATTTACGGTCCGGGTACCACCAGTTGAAAATCAGGGAGCAGGATATTCCTAAAACCGCCTTCAGAACTCGTTATGGTCACTTTGAGTTTTTGGTCATGTCTTTTGGGCTAACCAATGCCCCAGCAACTTTCATGGACCTTATGAATCGGGTTTTCAAGCCATTCCTAGATTCTTTTGTGATTGTATTCATTGACGACATCCTTATTTACTCTCGGAGCAAGGAGGATCATGCCGTTCACCTCAGAGCAGCGTTGCAGACCCTTCTTCAACATCAATTGTATGCCAAGTTCTCAAAATGTGAGTTTTGGTTGGAGTCCGTAGCTTTTCTAGGGCATGTTATTTCCAGTGAGGGAATTATGGTGGATCCTCGGAAGATTGCGGCAGTGAAAGATTGGCCTAGACCCACGACCCCAACAGAGATTCGTAGCTTCTTGGGTTTGGCAAGGTACTATCGGAGGTTTGTAGAGGGATTCTCAACCCTCGCTTCCCCATTGACAAAACTGACGCAGAAGGCAGTTAAGTTCCAGTGGTCCGAAGCATGTGAGAAAAGTTTCCGGGAATTGAAGTCAAGATTGACCTCGGCACCAGTATTGGCCTTGCCAGAAGGCACAGAGGGATTTGTGGTTTATTGTGATGCCTCCGGGGTTGGTTTGGGATGTGTATTGATGCAGCACGGGAAAGTCATATCTTACGCTTCCAGGCAACTCAAGAATCACGAGAAGAATTATCCGACGCATGATTTGGAACTTGCAGCTGTTGTGTTTGCCTTGAAAATATGGCGAAACTATCTTTATGGGGTTCATGTAGATGTGTTTTCAGACCACAAGAGCCTCCAGTATTTGTTCAAGCAGAAAGAGCTGAATCTGAGACAGCGGCGGTGGTTAGAACTACTCAAGGACTATGATATGGACATATTGTACCATCCAGGGAAGGCAAATGTTGTAGCCGACGCTCTTAGTCGAAAATCCATGGGTAGTTTGGCTCATTTGGGTGTGGATCAGAGACCCCTGGCTCGAGAGGTCTACCAATTAGCCAGCTTGGGGGTTCGTATTTCGGCGTCGGACGAGGGGGATATCTTGGTGCATAATGGAGCAGAATCATCATTGGTCGCGGAAATCAAGGAAAAACAGTTTCACGGATCCAGCATTGGTTCGGGTGAAGGAAGCAGTCATGAATGACAAGACCTCAGCATTTGTACTCAGCAGCAAAGATGGTGTATTGCGGTGTCAAGATAGGCTATGTGTTCCGGATGTGGACGAGCTTCGGGAAAGAGTGATGGCAGAGGCTCATACTTCCAGGTATTCTGTGCACCCCGGTTCAACGAAAATGTATCACGATCTCAAGGAGATTTATTGGTGGAACGGTATGAAAAGGGATGTGGCAGGCTTTGTAGCTAAATGTCCGAACTGTCAACAAGTGAAGGCCGAGCATCAACGGCCTGGTGGATTAACTCAGCTTATAGAAATACCAAGGTGGAAATGGGAGATGATCAATATGGATTTCGTGGTGGGGTTACCTCGCACTCAGCGTAAGTTTGACTCAATATGGGTGATAGTGGATCGACTCACCAAATCAGCTCACTTCCTGCCAGTCAAGTCCACTGATACTGCGGAGCAATATGCAAGGTTGTACATCAAGGAGATAGTAAGACTTCATGGCACTCCACTTTCTATCATCTCAGATCGCGGGGCTCAGTTCACCGCTAACTTTTGGAAGAAGTTTCAGCAAGGTTTGGGAACTCGGGTGAATCTCAGCACAGCTTTCCATCCACAGACCGATGGACAGGCCGAGCGGACCATTCAGACGCTTGAAGATATGTTGCGGGCTTGTGTCTTAGATTTTAAAGGTAATTGGGATGAACACTTGCCACTGATAGAATTTGCTTACAATAACAGCTATCATGCTAGCATTCAAATGGCCCCGTTTGAGGCATTGTACGGGAGAAGATGTAGATCGCCAATCGGGTGGTTTGAGGTAGGTGAAGCGGAATTGCTAGGGCCGGATATGGTGTACGAAGCTATGGAAAAGGTCAAAGTTATTCAGGAGAGAATGAAAACAGCACAGAGTCATCAAAAGTCCTATGCGGACGTTCGTCGAAGGGATTTGGAGTTTCAAGTCGATGATTGGGTGTTCTTGAGGGTATCTCCTATGAAGGGAGTCATGCGATTCGGAAAGAAAGGGAAATTGAGTCCTAGGTATGTCGGGCCATATCGGATCGTTCAAAGGATTGGTCAAGTTGCTTATAGGCTAGAGTTGCCTCCCGAGATGTCATCAGTGCACCCGGTATTCCACGTGTCCATGTTGAAGAAAGTGATTGGAGATCCATCCACCATCATGCCGAGTCGAAGCTATAGAGGTTAATGAAGATTTGTCATATGAAGAAGTTCCGGTTGCCATTCTTGATAGGCAAGTCCGTAAGTTGAGAAATAAGGAAGTTGCCTCTGTTAAAGTATTGTGGCGAAGTCAACAAGTTGAGGAGGCCACATGGGAAGCGGAAAAAGAGATGAAGGAAAAGTACCCCCATTTGTTCGATCAAGCCTAGAAGAAATTAGGTGACTCTCCTAGTCCTAGTAACTGTCATTTTGTCCAAGTCATTTCTCTCTTAGTGTTAGTAAAGTCTCCTTCATTTTGTAATGAATTTAATGTGTTGTCACATTGGGTCACTTGAACCTTTCTTGATAAATGAAATCCTTATAAATATTTGGGTGTTAAATAAACAACTAATAGTAAGTTTAGATTGGTAATGGTTTGTTAAGTGTACATGGTGTGTTAAAATGGTTAAATAAGGTGAAAATTCATTGAAGTGACTAGTTTATGTGCAATTGTAACAATGTGATAGAATATGTGCATTCGTTGAGGTAAGAAAGTGTATACCAGTTGTGAAAGGTGTTGTATTTGTGTATTGTTGTTTGGTAATGTGTTTCGGGGGCCCTCTGACAGGTGGATATGTCCATAATACAAAGGAAACTCTGGCGAAATTTTTCTAAAATATAAGAGTTAGTCAAAATCTTGAGAGCTTGCATACCATGTCTTTCAAAACTCATTTATTTCAAAATCCTCATTCGAGGACGAATGATCTTAAGGGGGGGAGGATGTAAGGCCCCGTAAAATTTTGTGCATAAAACCTAGTAGCTGTGGTGTCTTGGTCCGAATAATGTGTTAGGAATGTGTAGAATTCTTCGCGGCGAGCTTGCTCGCCGCGGTTCGGACCCTTGGTAGTGATTTAAGAGTCAAAAATGTTGAGAATAAAATTTTCCGTAGAATTCTTCGGTCAAGAATGCGACCGCAAACCCGACATGCGGACCGCATTCTTGCCGCAAAACGTTCCAGAGAGTTTCCCAAAAATCGTGTCAAAAGTGCGGTCGATATGCGATCGCATGTCAAATCTGCGGTGCACTTTGCGACCGCAGATCAAACATGCGGACCGCATTCTGGCCGCATTCCTTAACAGAACCTGTGTAAAATTTGGGGCAATTCTGCGGTCACTATGCGGACCGCATGTTGATTCTGCGGTCGCATAGTGCACCGCATATTTGACCCCGGCCCGGATTTTTGTAACATTTTGACCCGATCTCTTCTTTAATATAACACCTTTCTTCTTCATTTTATCATATCATCTCACCAAAATTAGAGAGAGAAGAGAGGGTTTTTAGAGAGAGAAGTTCTTCATCTTCAAAGATTGTTCCAACTACTTAATTCCAAGGATTCTAGGGCAAAGATTCAACATCCCCAATCTTTTCAAGGTAAAAACCCTAACTATTTTCTTTGATTTTCAGTTTTAATTGGGTAAAGAGAGGTTTGCATATAATAGCTTTTAAAAAATAGAATTTTTACACTCATGCATGATTATTTAACTTGATTTCTAGTAAAAAGAAGTGAGTAGAAGTAAGAGTCTTCAAGAACAAGGTTGGCAAGAGTAGGATATCTTGGGTAAGCATAAAGTAGGAAGGAAAAATCATCACCAAGTATGTATGGCTAATTTTGATTCTTGTGAAATCGCCTATATGTGTGAAGTTTGTTTGTTTCGTGTTAAATTAACAAATTGTGTGAAATTCTTGATGTTGTTGTTGGATATTCAAAGTTTGTTGTTGAGCTATGAGTGATGTAAAATGAGAGTTTAATTTGGCAAAAGAATTGTGAATAATGACTATGATGGCCTATATGGCACCTTGTGGAAAACAAACGAAACACTTGAGAATTGGTTTATTGTGGAAAGAGATGAAACACTTGAATTGTGGAAATATTGTAATATGGTTGTGATATTGAATTGAGAAGAATTTGAGAACATGAACCAATGTGTAAGTTACTTATTTGAACTTGTTGAAATTGTGTGTAGTACCTTATCTGCTGTTTGAAATTGTTGTGTTTTCAGCTGTAAGGCGGGGTCGTGTTGCGCGCCGCAACGTGGTGAAATAAGGTGTGGGTTGGGGTGATAAGGGTGGCCGAGGTAATAAGGGTGGTCGGGGGCAATAAGGATGGAAAGCGATCGAAATCGCTATTGAAAATTGATACAAAAATCAATAATGTGAAATTGTGAAAGGAGACAGCAGGAGAGTTTGCAACCTGTGGGGCACTGATTGCCCCTTTGTTTGACTACTTGTGCTTTACGTGATTGATTGGTTATTGTTAAATTGGTTGATTGTAGAAAGTGCTTTGTGTGAGAATTATTCGAAATGAGGAAAATGTGGAAACATGGTTGGCTGGCTTAATTAATTGTTGATGTAATTTAGTGGCTTGAGTTTACTTGGGACAAAGTTTGTCCATACATACCGGTACAATTCAAGTGTACTGACGTCCCTTTTGCCGGGGGCGCTACATTCGTGTCATGATTGTAGGTGGATCAGTAGCAGGCACTTCAGCTCATCGGCAGTAGTATCTTTCATCCTCCACTGCCCGTTTATGGTGAGCCCCTTTCTTCCTCGGGGCCTTGTGTGGTTCATGCCACTCGGTTTAGATTTCATTTTGGTTTTGTAAGGTATAGCCGGAGCCTTGTTACCGGCAAGTATTTTATTTCCCTTTTGTATCCTAGAGGCTCTGTAGACATGTAAACTGTGGGACTCCAGTATTATGTATACATTATGTTATGTCGGGCGTTGTAAAAATTGCAATCTTGTTAATGAATCACTCGTATCGTTTTATTTGTTTAATGTGAAATCAATTGTGATTAGTAATATATTTGGTTAATGAGAAACAGTCATCACAGGGGTAACACGTGGGAATGAAAGGCACCCAGGTCCGCTTGACTGGGGCAACCCGGTCAGGCGCCGGTCATGTTCCTCAATTTGGGGCGTGACAGTACGTGCTTGTTTATTTCTGAAATATTGAGTGAAATGGAATTGGCGGAACTCGTGACTTCAATCAGATTCTGAGCAATCCGCGCTTCTGTTTACTCTAACATATGAACTCGTCTTCTTTTGGTTCTTTTCTTCCTTTCTTCATTTTGGATTGAGGTTCCACTCGTAGGTTATCTCGATCCTTGCGTCCCGAGGTCAAACCTATTTAGACAACAAAACAAACAAACGAATGAAATTTTTCTGCCCCAGTTTCGCTAGGAAAATTTTGTGAGTTAGTTGTGACACAGAAAATGGTTAAAAAGACTCTTTTGGTATTGGTCAAGAGAATCTTTATTTTTTTTTAAAACTATAGTTTCACAAATAAACGTTCCACGGCTTTCTGGCCGGGAGACCCTCGGTTTTCTGGCCGGGGTTTTGAAGAAACGGCTCCACAGTTTTCTGACTGGGAGATCCTCGGTTTTCTGACCGGGATTTTTGAAAGAAAGTCTTTGCGGCTTTCTGGCCGGGGATTCAAAAGCATTGTTTCACGGCTTTCTGGCCGGAAGATCCTCGGTTTTCTGACCGGGGTTTTAAAAAATGGCTCCACAGTTTTCTGACTGGGAGATCCTCGGTTTTCTGACCGGGATTTTGAAAGAACGTTTTCACGGATTTCTGGCCGGAATTCAAAAGCAATGTTTCACTGCTTTCTGGCAGGAAGACCCTCGGTTTTCTGACCGGGGTTTTATGAAATGGCTCCGCAGTTTTCTGACTGGGGGATCCTCGATTTTCTGGCCGGGATTTTGAAGGAGAGTTTCACGGCTTTCTGGCCGGAATTCAAAAGGATTGTTCACGACTTTCTGGCCGGAAGACCCTCGGTTTTCTGACCGGGGTTTTAATAAATGGCTCCGCAGTTTTCTGACTGGGAGATCCTCGGTATTCTGACCGGGATTTTGAAGAAGAGTTTCACGACTTTCTGGCCGGAATTCAAAAGCAATGTTTCACGGCTTTCTGGCCGAAAGACCCTCAGCTTTCTGACCGGGGTTCAAACAGATATTGGACTGACATGATTTGATTCTCTTTTTGGGGTTTTCATTTTCCTTTCTTTTTTTCTTCCTTTTGGGTCTTCTTTTAGGCGTTTTCCTTTTTCCCATCAACAAATGCATAAAATAAAGCTTTTGAAAAGAAACTTCCCTTTTTAGGCGTTTTCCTTGTTTAAAGGCCATTTCAATGCTCGCGTATTTCACTTCTTTAGGTTGTACCTTCTTCTTGCACAATTAAATTGTGACGACCCGGCCCGTCTTCACCAGAATTACCACCCTGTTATGTTGTAATTACATGTTTTATGCTTTCATATCAGTGTTAGAGTCTATCGGGTGAGTTAGGAGTGAATTGGATTGAAATGACGCATATAGCCTTTTCGAAGGAAGCTTGAATATGGAAAGTCAACCTGGAGTTGACTATTGAGTAAGAGGGCTCGAAATCGGATTCTGACAATTTGCTTAGTTCCGGGAGGTGATTTGTGACTTAGGGGAGCAATCGGAATTGAATTTGGAGTTCCGGTGTAGAAATAGGCTTGAATTGGCTAAGGTTGAATTTTGGCGAAATCCGAATGGTAGGTGAGATTTTGATCCGGGAGTCGGAATGGAATTCCGACAATTCCTGTAGTTTCGCTATGTGATTTTGGATATGTCCGCAAATTTTCAGGTCATTCGGACATCGTTTGGTCGGGTTTTTGATCGAATGTTAGTTTCAGAAGTTTTGAAGAAACTTAGGCTTGAATCCGTGTGTGATTAGTGATTTTGATGTTTAGGATGGTGCTTTTATGATTGGAACAAGTTCGTATCGCGTTTTGGAGTATGTTGGTGGTTTTCGTTGGGTCCCGGGGGCCTCGGGGTGAATCCGGACCATCATCCGGCATTTTGAAACAATGAAAAGTGTGCTGTAAATTGCAGATCACTGTGCAGAAATTAAGCCACCGCGTTCGCGAGGGCAAGGCCCACGTTCGCGTAGGCCAGGTTCAGTAGTGCATCGCGTTCACGATGATGGGTTCGCGTTCGCATAAGGTGAAGGCTGTGAAGCATCGCGTCCGCGTGGGTAGGTTCGCGCTCACGTATAAGGAAGTTATGAGGTATCGCGTTCGCGTGATTGGGGGACGCGTTCACGTTGAAGGAATCTCGGACGGCTGCGGAGTTGTACATCGCGAACGCGTGAGGCATGTCGTGTTCGCGAAGGGTATTTTGGTCAGAGCATCGCGAACGAGTGACAGGCAACGCGAACGCGACGAAGAAATTGGCCAGGCAGTGAGTTTAATTACAGAACAGAACCAGTCGCGGGTTTAACACCCCAAAACACAATTTTTGAGTTCTAGAGAGAGAGACTCACGGGAGATTGCTGGGAAATCATCGGGTGTTCGTCGAAGGTAAGTTTTGTGGCTTAATTACATCATTTTAACATGATATCCTTGGTTAATTCCCTGTAAATGGAAGATTAAATGTGGGTTTGAGCCCTAGGCCTAAAATTGAAGAAAAACACTGATATGAGTGGGCAAATGGAGTCCGATTTTGGTAAATTTTATATTCCTAGACTCGTATCGAGATGAGGATTCCGAATATCTGACTTTTGTAATTTTTCGAGAAGCATACCGAAAGTCGGGTTTTGGCAACTTTGCCATTTTTGGTGTAAATCGAGTTATATTGATTGGGTGTCGTCCCATTGGCCTAATTTGTTTTGTTTCTACTGCATTTGATCAGATTCTACGCATGCAGAGCTTGATTCTCGTGGAAAGGGAATCGCAGAGTAGGTGTCGCGCTGTATTGAGGTGAGTAATAGATGTGGGTGATGACCAGCGGGTTCGAAACCCCGGTATACCACTTTGTGACGCTGTTTGGCGGCGAGACACATACTCTCTTGTGAGTGCGGGGTCGATTGTGAATTGGGGACTATGGCTTAGTCCGACCAGTTGATACTGTGCTATGATATTAGGGTATTCTTGAGCCGTCGAACCTCTTTCTCGGATGGTTGCATATTATATTGTGATATTGGCTACTCTTGAGCCGTCAAACCTCCTTCTTGGATGGTTGAGTATACTTGTGGGCTGTGAGCCAGTTATTGGGTCCTGCGAGGATCGATATCATTGTCTTGTGATATTGACATGCTATTTTACTACCAGTCCGTAGCTATTACTGTTTTCATGTTATTTCCAATCTCTGGAACTTTGATATTACTGTTTTCAACTTGAAAATGATAAAAGCGTTTTCAAAACCACTTTTGAGCCTGCGAGGCTGCATTTGCATATTAGCTGACTGGTAGTGGATCGGGCTGCGCGCCGCAGCGGTATATATGTTGTATCGGACTGCACGCCGCAGTAATATTGTGCTTGGGCTGTAGGAGCCCCTCCGGAGTCTGAACCCCCAGAGTGAGCACGGGTACCCAAATTGGATCGGGCTACGCGCCGTAGCGGTCATATCATGCATTGCATTGCATTTAGCTATATCTGATAGCTGTTATACTGTTTTGCTGGTACTTGTTGGTACAAGTACAATTGATATTGATTCTGTGATAGGGTATTTGATTACATCTTTACATAGTGCTTTATTGCGGATTTCTTATCTGTGCCGTCTTACCCCTTTTTATTACCACTGAGTCTGGCAGTACTCATTTTACTCCCTGCACCTTGTGTGCTGATCCAGGTACCTCTCAGTAGTGATCCGGTAGCTATTCGAGGTGACTTCTGTAGGATATTCGAGGTAGCTGCAGAGTCCGCAGGACCCGATATTCTTTCCTACTGTCTTTTGATTCTGTATTGCTATTTCCTTCCGCACTTGGTATCCTGTAAACCATTATTACACTTATGTTCTTTAGAGGCTCATGACTCTTGACCCTTCGGTCTATGGGAGTTGGTATGTGTTGGGACTTGGTTCCCCGTTTTCGATATATATATCACTGTTGATTCATGTTTTGATATGTTTAATTGGGATAAAGCGAGCTCTTAGCTCCGTTATTGTTATTGAGTGGTCAGGCTGGCCTAGCAGTGTGCTTGGCACCATCGCGACCGGATTTGGGGTCGTGACAAGTTGGTATCAGAGCCAGGTTGGGGAGGCTGTTGTTGATTAACTGATTGCATTGTTGTGTGCTATGTTGGTTCTGTCTCTAGGTATGATGGGGAATCTTGATAAAGGTTATGGTGCTTCATGGATGTGAAGAAATACTAGGATGTTGTGAACTTATGTTGGTAAAGAATGTTCGGTGTATAGAAAAGAAAGATAGCTAATTGTATCTGTATGTAATCATGTTCTGCGGTGTCATAGTTTTAGCAAGGCACGAGTGCTCCTGTTCAATAAGACAGTTGAATTACAGCTGAATAAGGGTGAATGACGCCCGAGAATTGTTTTATGGTGTTCAAGATTTTGCTTGTAACAGTCAGGTGTCTTAAGATTTTGCATGTGGCTACAAACGGTGGTTTCGTTAGAAGAGGTCAAGACTTGTGTTATATTATGTGAATGATGGGATTCTATGTAACCGTATTGGAAGGTAATGATAACGAATTCAAAATCGCAGGAAGTTCTTCAAAATAAAGTATTGTAGAATGTGGTACTTTTGGGAAACATCTGAGAGAGTATTAAGTGACCTATGGGTCTTAGACGGTGTGGTCTTACGTACGAGTCTCGTGTGGTAACATGAGTTGATGTATTATGGTGTTACAATAAGGGCTAATATTAAATTAAAGATGAATCAGAAAGGAAACTGGGTACATGGAACAACTTGTTAATAAACCGAAGAGGTATGATAAGGAATACGACTAATTCCTGGTATGTGGTTGAAGTAATGAGTCTTGCAGATATTGTGCAATAAAGCTTTTGAGTGCTGACAGTTGTGTAACCCGATATGGGTATAAGGACTCAGTCCTGGCAGTTTAACTTATGCAATGTAATTGGGAGAAAGAGTTTATGATGTGTTTTAACGTGGTTTAAAAATGAGTATACTTCCTGTTGGTATGTAAGGCTTGGAATGTGTAATGAGTTTTCTCTATATGGGATCATGAAAATCCTTGACTAGTGAGTGCGTCGATGTTTGCGGCGTAGGAAAGGAATATGAATTTCCATGTTATCTTAGGGTGGTGTGGCATATGCGATGTGTGATGGAAAGTTGATAATGACACATTCAAGGTTTTGAAATCACTTCATAATATACGGTAAGTCATTAAAATTATGGAGCAGCGCGGGCAGCTGCACGTGATATAAAGAATCGATCTTTCTGGTGATTAAAGAAAATGGTACTGCTATTCTAGTAATTTGGCAGGGTATATGGTCCAAAAGGGCCAGGTAATATAAACTGATAATATTCAGTGGTGTGGTGCTATCCTCTTGTTAGATTGACAGTGATGATTGAGTTGTAAATGGCATAAGGAAATTTCTGAATGGCTTTTGTGGTATGAATGGACGCATGATGTGCGTTATGTATTTGTATGTACGAAATCGGGCATGGTGATTCATGTGTTATATATGTGTTGGAGACTAGAAGTTCTCGTAACCTGCCTACGCAGCGGTGGTTTGTCGTGTGTATCGGCACCGTTTAGCGGTTATTGGAAATTGGAAGCCCTAGTGGTTATCTCGTTACTTGATATGACGAATTTGGATTATGATACTTGATTGCTGACTGGTCGTCATTGGGTCAGGTTGTCTAGACTAGTGTGTTATGGACTATGATGGTATGGTACAAATTGCGTAGCAGAGTGCATCAGAGTATGCTCCCGCGGGATAGTTGTACCTCAGGACCAGCAGACGGCTGGTAGTTATCGCCTTGTCAGTTGGGCCTTCGTGGCAGATGTCAGTGCAGAGGTTTCTACCATTGATTTAGTTCTGGTATTGAGGAACTTTGTCGGATGCGTTTCTTGTGGCCGAGCTTGAGGCTATATATGTTTACTGTAATGAGAAAATCGACTCGATGAGCATTTCTTTTGCGAGGGTTATTTGGATCGGGTGGTGCGCCGCCATAGGTATGGTATCCGGATCGGGTGGCACACCGCCACGGGTACGTCATTGGAGCGGGTTTGTAAGGCCCCGTAAAATTTTTGTGCATAAAACCTAGTAGCTATAGTGTCATGGTCCAAATAATGTGTTAGGAATGCGTAGAATTCTTCGCGGCTCGCAAGCTCGCCGCGGTTCGGACCCTTGGTAGTGATTTAAGTTTCAAAAATGTAGAGAATCATTTTTTCCAGAAAAGTGTCAATTTTGCGGTCAAGAATGCGACCGCAGATCTGCTATGCGGACCGCATTCTTGCCGCAAAGCGTACCAGAGAGTTTCCCAAAATCGTGTTGAAAATGCGGTCGATATGCGATCGCATAGTGAATCTGCGGTGCATTTTGCGACCGCAGATCAAGAATGCGGACCGTATATTGGTCGCATTCTGTAACAGAACTTGAGTGAATTTTGAGGCCATTCTGCGGTCACTATGCGGACTGCATGTTGATTTTGCGGTCGCAAAGTGCACCGCATAATTGACCCGGTCCAGATTTTTTTAACATTTTGACCCGATCTCTTCTTTAATATAACACCTTTCACCCTCATTTTCTCATATCATCTTACAAAAAAATTAGAGAGAGAAGAGAGGGTTTTTAGAGAGATAAATCTTTCATCTTCAAAGATTGTTCCAACCATCTTAATTCCAAGGGATCCTAGGGCAAGGATTCAACTTTCCCAAATCTTTTCTAGGTAAAAACCCTAACTATTTTCTTTGATTTTCAGTTTTAAATTGGGTAAAGAGTGGTTTGCATATAATAGCTTTTGAAAATAGAAGTTTTACACCCATGCATGATTATTGAACTTGATTTCTAGTAAAAAGAAGTGAGTATAAGTAAGAGTCTTCAAGAACAAGGTTGGCAAGAGTAGGATATCTTGGGTAAGCATAAAGTAGGAAGAAAAACTCATCACCAGGTATGTATGGCTAATTTTGATTCTTGTGAAATCGCCTATATGTGTGAAATTTGTTTGGTTAGTGTTAATTTGACAAATTGTGTGAAATTCTCAAAGTTGTTGTTGAAATATGAGTGATGTGGTATAGAATACGAACCGAAAATTAAATGAGAGTCGAAATGGGTAAAGAATTGTGAATAATGATTATGATGGCCTATATGGCACCTTGTGTAAAACAAACGAAACGCTTGAGAATTTGTTTATTGTGAAAAGAGATGAAACACTTGAATTGTGGAAATATTGTAACATGGTTGTGATATTGATTTGAAAAATAATTGAGAACATGAAACAATGTGCAAGTTGCTTATTTGAACTTGTTGAAACTGTGTGTAGTACCTTATCTGCTCTTTGAAATTGTTGTGTTTTAAACTGTAAGGCGGGGTCGTGTTGCGCGCCGCAACGTGAGGAAATAAGGTGTGGGTTGGGGTGATAAGGGTGGCCGAGGTAATAAGGGTGGTCGGGGGCAATAAGGATGGAAAGCGATCGAAATCGCTATTGAAAATTGATACAAAAATCAATAATGTGAAATTGTGAAAGGAGACAGAGCAGGAGAGTTTGCAACCTGTGGGGCACTGATTACCCCTTTGTTTGACTACTTGTGCTTTACGTGATTGATTGGTTATTGTTAAATTGGTTGATCGTAGAAAGTGCTTTGTGTTGAGAATTATTTGAAATGAGGAAAATGTGGAAACATGGTTGGCTGGCTTAATTAATTGTTGATGTAATTCAATGGCTTGAGTTTACTTGGGACAAAGTTTGTCCATACATGCCAGTACAATTCAAGTGTACTGATGTCCCTTTTGCTGGGGACGCTACATTCGTGTTATGATTGTAGGTGGATCAGTAGCAGGCACTTCAGCTCATCGGCAGTAGTATCCTTCTCCTTCCACTGCCCGTTTTGGTGAGCCCTTTTTCTTCCTTGGGGCCCTGTGTGGTTCATGCCACTTTTGTATAGATTTCATTTTGGTTTTGTAAGGTATAGCCGGAGCCTTGTTACCGACAAGTATTGTATTTCTTTTTTTTGTATCCTAGAGGCTCTATAGACATGTAAACTGTGGGACTCCAGTCTTATGTGTACATTATGTTATGTCGGGCGTTGTAAAAACTTTAAACTTGTTAATGAATCACTCATATGGTTTTATTTGTTTAATGTGAAATCATTCATGGTTAGTAAGATATTTGGTTAATGAAAAACAATCAACACAGAGGTAACGCGTGGGAATGAAAGGCACCCAGGTCCGCTTGACTGGGGCAACCCGGTCAGGCGCCGGTCATGTTCCCCGATTTGGGGCGTGACAGGGTTGCACGCCGCAACAGTGTAATGTGAAAATAGAGTTAGTTATATGCTACCTAGTATACAATACTTCATGGCTTCTGAGGAAAAATCCGTATTGAGTATCGCTTGGCGAACGGCACATCGGTTGTGTCTTTTCAGGATTTGATAGCATACATTAATTGTTTCATCGTGGGTGAGATTGATTGCTTGGGTTTAGACCTAAATATGTGCGTGGCTGACCGTTTGAGCTTAGTAACTTGAGGTGCTTCATGAGTAATGGTGTATGGATAGAATCATGAATTGTGGCAAGGCCACGTGATGGTATGACCTCTCAAGGAGGATTCAGGTACTTTATTTCTATAATGCGAGGCGCGATCTCAGTTCTATGTTGTGATGGTACCGAGGAATTGAATTACAACCCTTTTTGTTTGAGTCAGTTGTCATGATCTGAGTATGTTCAGACGTTTCTTATTGGAGCCTTTGTTGTGCTCGTCGTGGCTTAGGCCGGTGTTGTGGTGACATATCACCAGTGAGGTGTGTTATAATCGAAATGATCATTTGATTCATCATGGAGAGCGAGCATATGTGATTTCAGTTGGTTAGAAAGGTAATACCGAGATTTGGGTCCGAAATCTATTGTGGTATTAGTTAAAAGGGAAATGGATTCATGAATGGGTGACCTGAGAGATGGAGTCGATATATCGCATGTTCGGTTGCCATGGGCAGTATATGAGGGTGTTGGAATAAAACTTCAGCTAATGAAAAAGGTTTTTAAGTTAATATTTGGTTATCATGGGAAATTGTTGTGATTAGAGACTATCGTCTCGAGTGTTCGGGTTGTTTGATACATCATATCATCTCACCCGGAGTGACGAGCATGGGTTATTGTAGTGGTTTCGAGTGTATCCTGAGTATAGGCATGGGATTAGCATTTGGTATATGATTTCAGAAAGTGCAATGTGTTTTATGGTTCAAATGGTTTGGGAAATTTCAGATATATGGTGTTTTCAGACTTATGAGAGATAGGGTGACGTGTGATCGCCTGAATATATGCTTGGTAAGGTCATTCAGCTATTGGGTTGCGTCTAGTACAACTTTGGGTCCGCTCGAGGACGAGAATTTGTTTAAGTTGGGGAGAATGTGACGACCCGGCCCGTCTTCACGGGAATTACCACCCCGTTATGTTGTAATTGTATGTTTTATGCTTTTATATCAGTGTTAGAGTCTATCGGGTGAGTTAGGAGTGAATTGGATTGAAAATGAGGCATATAGCCTTTTCGAAGGAAGCTTGAATATGGAAAGTCAACCTGGAGTTGAATATTTAGTTAGAGGGCTCGGAATCGGATTCTGACAATTTGCTTAGTTCCGGGAGGTGATTTGTGACTTAGGGGAGCAATCGGAATTGAATTTGGAGTTCCGGTGTAGAAATAGGCTTGAATTGGCTAAGGTTGAATTTTGGCGAAATCCGAATGGTAGGTGAGATTTTGATCCGGGAGTCGGAATGGAATTTCGACAATTCATGTAGCTTCGTTATGTAATTTTGGATATGTACGCAAATATTCAGGTAATTCGGACGTCGTTTGGTTGGGTTTTTGATCGAATGTTAGTTTCGGAAGTTTTGAAGAAACTTAGGCTTGAATCCGTGTGTGATTGGTGATTTTGATGTTTAGGATGGTGTTTTTATGATTGGAACAAGTTCGTATCGTGTTTTGGAGTATGTTGGTGGTTTTCGTTGGGGTCCCGAGGGCCTCGGGGTGAATCTGGACCATCATCCGGCATTTTGAAACAATGAAAAGTCTGCTGTAAATTGCAGATCACTGTGCAGAAATTAAGCCATCACGTTCGCGAGGGCAAGGCCCCCGTTCGCGTAGGCCAGGTTCAGTAGTGCATCGTGTTCGCGATGATGGGTTCGCTTTCACGTAAGGTGAAGGCTGTGAAGCATCGCGTCCGCGTGGGTAGGTTCGCGTTCACGTATAAGGAAGTTATGAGGTATCGCGTTCGCGTGATATGGGGACGCGTTCGCGTTGAAGGAATCTCGGACGGTTGCGGAGTTGTACATCGCGAACGCGTGAGGCATGTCGCGTTCGCGAAGGGTATTTTGGTCAGAGCATCGCGAACGCGTGACAGGCAACGCGAACGCGATGAAGAATTGGCCAGGCAGTGAGTTTAATTACAGAACAGAACCAGTCGCGGGTTTAACACCCCAAAACACAATTTTTGAGTTCTAGAGAGAGACTCATGGGAGATTGCTGGGAAATCATCGGGATTTCATCGGAGGTAAGTTTTGTGGCTTAATTACATCATTTTAACATGAAATCCTTGGTTAATTCCCTGTAAATGGAAGATTAAAGGTGGGTTTGAGCCCTAGGCCTAAAATTGAAGAAAAACACTGATTTGAGTGGGCAAATGGAGTCCGATTTTGGTAAATTTTATATGCCTAGACTCGTATCGAGATGAGGATTCTGAATATGTGACTTTTGTAATTTTTCGAGAAGCGTACCGAAAGTCGGGTTTTGGCAACTTTGCCATTTTTGGTGTAAATCGAGTTGTATTGATTGGGTGTCGTCCCATTGGCCTAATTTGTTGTGTTTCTACTGCATTTGATCAGATTCTACGCATGTAGAGCTTGATTCTCGTGGAAAGGGCATCGCGGAGTAGGCGTCGCGCTGTATTGAGGTGAGTAATAGATGTGGGTGATGACCAGCGGGTTCGAAACCCCGGTATACCACTTTCTGACGCTGTATGGCGGCGAGACACGTACTCTCTTGTGAGTGCGGGGTCGATTGTGAATTGGGGACTATGGCTTAGTCCGACCTGTTGATACTGTGCTATGATATTAGGCTATTCTTGAGCCGTCGAACCTTCTTCTCGGATGGTTGCATATTATATTGTGACATTGGCTACTCTTGAGCCATCAAAACTCCTTCTTGGATGGTTGAGTATACTTGTGGGATGTGAGCCGATTATTAGGTCCTGCGAGGATCGTTATCATTGTCTTATGATATTGACATGCTACTTTACTACCAGTCCGTAGCTATTACTGTTATCATGTTATTTCCAATCTCTGGAACTTTGATATTACTATTTTCAACTTGAAAATGATAAAAGAGTTTTCAAAACCACTTTTGAGCCTGCGAGGCTGCATTTGCATATTAGCTGACTGGTAGTGGATCGGGCTGCGCGCCGCAGCGGTATATATGTTGGATCGGACTGCACGCCGCAATATTATTGTGCT